>PVIR01011108.1:0-48022 GCA_004026965.1 Petromus typicus | reverse complement strand
TGTATGTTATATATTGTGAAGTAGAAAATGCTCAATGTAAAATAAGGTGAAAGGGGACAATGTTGAGATTGTAACAAAAAAGTAAGGAAACAAATTTTATATATATGGGGGGGTGGTAGGGTGGGTGGGGCTATGGGAAAAAATGAGAATTAAGTTGTGTCTTATACTGGTACAAATCCCCATTATGGAGTGCAATCATTTTGTGTATATTTAATGTACCAATAAAGTTAAAAAAATGTTGTTGGGGAAAGTGGATTTCTATGTGCAAAAAAAAAAAAAAATGAAATAGGGCATTTATCTTTCACAGTTCCAATAATGGATAAATGACATAAAACAAAAATCCTAGAAAAAAATATAAGAGAAAAATCCCCTTGATAATGCTGTCCACAACATTTTGGAACTCAGGCCATGAAAACAAATGTAATTAAATGAGATTACATGAAATGAATACAAAACATGAAAATAAAACAAAACAAACAAAAGTAATTAAAGATTATGTCAAATGAAAAAGCTTATGAGCAGCAAAAGGCACAAAACAAACTATGGGGGAAAATATTTGTAAATTGTATACAGAATAAGTGGTTAATGTGGAAAACACATCAAATACTGATGTAATTTAAAATCAATAAAACAAATAACTAAAATAGGTAAAGAATCTCAATATATATGTTGCCAAAAAGTTATACAATTGGAAATTTGTGTGTAGAAATGTGTTCAACTCCTTTAATCTTGAGGAAAATTTGAATAAATGCTACTGAGTCACTAAGGCATATCCGATAGGATGAATAGCATAAACTGACCAGGAAGCTGGGTTTGGTTACTTATACCTGTAATACCAGCACTCAAGAGGCAGAGGTGGGTAGATTGCTATGAGTTCAAGGATAACCTGGGCTACGTGTTGAGTTCAAAAGCATCCTGTACTACAAAGAAAGACCCTGTCTCAAAAACCAACCAAACAAACAAAAACAAATTAGCAAAATTAAGTTAATAGTGCATAGCTAAAAGTATTAGCAAGGGTGTTTTAAAAAGTGAAACTCTGTACCCCTTCAGTGGGAATGTGGATTGGTGCGGTCATCATGGACATTAACATGGACAACCCTAAGGAAGTTAAAAATGGAATCATCATATGAGACAGAAGTCCATCTTCTGAGTAAAGAATCAAAGAAAAAAAAGCCACCAAATCGCAAAAGTAGCTGCACCCCACAATCACTGCAAAATTATTCACAATAAACATGATGTGGAAGGAACGAATATATTTAACAATGGGTGATCAGATACAGAAACTAGATGTTTCTGCAGAGCAAAATTGGCAAGATGGTGATTAGGAGACCCTGTAATCACCCAGGGTGTGTGGTTCTAACAGCTTTGAATTATGGAAGTTAAATAGAGGGAGTCATGAGCACTTTGTTTCATAGATGAAAGCATCTGCTTTGTTTCATAGATGAAGTTTCACAATATGATGATGTTTCACGAAGAGATGCGAGAAAAATTGGAGTCAAGACAACTTTCTGAAATGTTTTTTTGAGCAATTAGGCCAGCTTTCTTTTGCTTGATTTTTGCATGACATGTATTCTTCCAGTCTTTCGCATTCAAAGACAGTTTTCATCCTTATTTCAGTATATTTTATACTTCATACATAGCTTTTAGCCCTTTTTATAATTTTATAATTTTACTGAGATAAATGCTGTACACTTACTCGTAAAGAAAGATGGGACTATTTATTATTTATTATTTCTAGTTGCCCTCCTGTTTTACAGCTTACTTTTCTGCCCCCTTGCTTTTCTCTAGAGTCATCAGGATTTACTTCTACTTCTTTTTTCTGTTAATTTGTCCATGACTTGCTCATTTGCAAGTCAGCAAGTATTCTCAGTGGACAGTATTTAAAACTATTAAACTAGAGAAGTCAAAAGTGTAAAGGGATGATACATATCATGAAATAGAAAAAAAATGTTCAAGTGGGAAAGGAAGCATGGAAGAGGGAAAGGTGGAAAGTTAGGAAGAGACAACAAAAAGATGGAAAAATAGAAACAAAGCTTTGTAAGTAAGAATAGTGAGAAAGGTGTTTCAAGGGGGGAGGGGAAGGGGAACAAAGGAAGAGACAAGATGTGACATGCACCAGTAAAAACTCCCTGTGGTGAAAGGTATCATTCATTACGAGCAAGTAAATGCACCAGTGAAATGTTTACATGTAGTAAATTAGGATGGAGGCCTGGATTAGCTATAGAACATGAGCCCGGCATAAACAAGGTCATGGTTTTGATTCCTCTCAACACAAAAAAATTAATTTTATCACCTTTAAGAAATAGTTAAATCTTGTCATTACATTTACAATGCTTTTTGATGAGTTTTTGTTTGTTTGTTTGTTTTTTGGGGATTTTTTTTGGTTTTTTTGAGATGGGGGTCTCACTTTGTGGTTCAGGCTGGCCTTGAGCTCAACCTCAAACTCACATCACAGCAATCCTCCTACCTCTGCCTGTGAGTGCTGGGATTACAGGCGTGAGCCACCATGCCCCGCACTGTGGTATGTGGTACTGGTTGCTGCTAGGCTTGAGTCTCCACTCCCAGTATGGTATGTGGTTACCGGGGATCGAACCCAGGTCCTCACGCTTGCAAGACAGGCGCTGGAACCACTGAGCTAACTCCCTAGCCCTTTGATGAGTTTTTTGTGCTCTCCAGTTTGTGCACCTATCTAAAACTCTAAAAGGGATGCTACTCAGAGTCTAAAAGTTATATATGTTATTGTTTCCAAGTAAATTCAGTTCATTGGTACATTTTAAGTCTACGTGATGATCACATTCACCACTGAGAATTGTCCCTGCACATAGTATATCTTGATTCTTACTAGCTTGTGTATAAGGGGGTGTGGGGTTGAAGGAAGGGCAGGGGAATGGGAAAAACAAGAATCAAAATATGTATGCTGTTTATGCATAAATTATCAATATAAATTCACATTTATTAATTTATTTATGCATTCTAGTATTTACCAGTTAAATGTCTTAAGTTGTTTGGCATCATTTCTATCAACAGGCCTCTCTAGAATTTTTCCCTGTAGTAGTGATAACTTCTTTTTTTATGACTACTTTAATTAAGATGATTCAGTTTTCTTTTTTATACATATATTTTTATACATGTATAAAAATGTATATCCATACAACTTTTCAACCAAATAAAAGAATCAATTTGGTTCACCATGTGCCATATTTTTATTGAATATATAATCATTTTATATATAGTTTATTTTCTTAAGCAGAAGTGATATGAATTTGTAGTTTTAATGGAAATCCTCACTTACTACATTGTAAAAGTACTATAATTAATACACTATGTTATTGGATGAAAATATTTCTACAGCTATTTTTGGTAAAATCACTTATGTGATCTGAGTATGCACATTTTTGATGGATCAGCTGGCACTTCCAATTAGACAGCAGTAGATCATAGAATACCAACATAGAAGACCACTACTTGAGAAGGGAACAATGAACTCAGAATCCGTATTGGTCATGACATAGATGATCCAGAACACACAACCTACAACCCAGGTGAGGCACAGGCCTCTATAGGAAGGATGACATCTGCCTCCCAATTCATTCCCCAGAGAAATGTGTCAAATTTGACTTTCCCTAGAGACTCTGGTTTGGCCGTTGCAGGAGGTTCTACTGTGGAGCAGGCTTCCACTGATACCTGGCACGTATATGAAGCTACCTTCTAGACAAAACATCAATGGAGCCCTTCACTCATGGTGGGGTTTCTCCCTGGGGCATTTGCTGCTCTCTGTGATGGAAGGTAGTGGTCAGAGAGTACGAGGAAAACATTCCCACCTGTATGTGATTCTCCTCTTAGGACGCTGCGCTGACTGTCTACTCTGTGAATCTGGGAGCTCCTCACTAGATCTCGCGACCAGCTGCGCAGCTGCATTTCTGCCATTTGATCCCTACCACCCTCTTTAAATTACAAGGCCTTCCCTGAATCTGATTCAGTTCATCCAGGTACTGATGAGGAAAACTCACTTATTGGAAGATAGTGAATGCCTTGTGAGACGGACAGGGAAATATGCGATAAGACCCACAGAGCGCTTGGCCAGAATCTTTATTAATAATTAATCAGTAAAGAGCAGCAGCTCTGGATAACACCCTACTTCTCCATGGATCATGCAGTGGTCCAGGTGCAGCCTTGAGTGCACCTGTGGTCTCTGCCTATGATGAAGGTGGGCAGTGAGGGGATAGGAGGAGTGAAATCTGCGTTATCATCCCAGTCTGCTCTGGATCCCAAAATAACAACAGAGAAGTGCAATATCCACAGCAAACCTCATGGCATATTTAAAATGATTTTCTGTAGGGAAAGATGTAACTTTTAGCATGTTCCTTGGGCAGAACTCCAAGAATGGTTGTGCAGGGTGGCAGGTAAACAGTGTGCCGAGCATGGTCACAAAGGCATTACTGTAGTTTTGCAAATAAGATTTTGTGAACAGACTGTGATTTAAGGTTTACTGTGGGTTATCGCGAGGTACTGCATATCTTATTCTGGGAACTGTTCAAGGTTGAAGATGACTCGCTGTTCTACTAGATGACGCTAGTTGTCGTGCTTTACATTGCTACTTTTTTATCCAGTGCATAATAAAGAAATTGTTGGAAGATGAATCAGGATTCAGTCTCTCAAGGCTGTTCCCCCTGCCCTTTCTCTTAAAACTCATCCCTGAGTGCCTCCTTTCCTTCAATGGCCCCGGATGAACACCAAAAATTTTCCTTTAATGAATTATTTCAGGTAAAGGCATTTTTGTGTTGTGTTTGTTTATATTCCACTTTAGAAAACAGCAGAGTTTTCAAGTGACCTAGAAACCTGTAGAAGTCATTTACATCACCCTACTCTTTCTGTTCAAAAGATCTTTCATGGAACCTTCCTCTCTGTCAAGCTTGTCTATTTCCTGGGAAAGTACTAGGATTATTTCTATTCTACTCTGTGATTGATGCTAATGCTGTTGATAATGACACAAGTATCAATGAGTTTTCCCTGGTATGTAGCTGAGGCAGCCATGGGACAAAGATCTCAGATGCAAATCATTTTCCTGAATTCTCCACAATTATCTTCTTAAATGAATCTAAAGGAAATGCTGTACTGCTTCCTAGGCAAGTAAGAGATGAGGGCAGCTGGGACTCCCAAAGAAGGGAGGTTTCTGTCCAGGACCACAGCACTGGGAGAGGAGCCTGTAGAAGTCAGTGCAGTAATAAACTCTGCCATCCACAGATTCCACTATGAAGACGCTGAATGTCAAATCGGACTCTGACCCACTGCACTGAACCTGCCTGTGATGCAAGTGCACCACGCTGATATTTTATGAGTCAGGTGACTGGGGAACAGACTGACTTGTGTGAAAGCAAATTGGAATAGATGTTACCATGACCTGCAGGAGTCTCTGACTAGACTATGGGAGATGGAGATCAGCTCTGCAGGAATGATGGACAGAGAGAGGAGTCTGAATCATTACTGTATCCCCAATGGATCCTAAAGTAATGACCAAGAAGTGTCAGTCATCTTAATAATTTTTCCCTTCTTGCTTGTTCTGTGCTGAATTATTGTTGGGATCTTCGTTTTTAAGCCAAAGATATTCTGTTTTTAAAAAACATCAAAGATTTCAAATCACATGGGCCTTTTGAATTTGCCTGTGCAATCTTTCTCCATGTGATAATCTTTCAGGTCTTGGCTCACTTGGACATTTCTGTCACATCCTGGAGGCTGAGGCTTGTATATCTGACATGTGCTCAGGACACACTAGGAAAGCTGTCGGGGACAAGAGCTCCCTCACCTCCCTCTTTCTCCTTCATTTCTACTAGGGATATAGAGCATTAGCAGCCCTGAGCCAGCAGCTGAGCTCAGCCCCCATTGCAAGAAGCAGGACTGAGGTGTCCTAATCAGTCAAGCCAAGAAGAGAGCTGAGTTCTTCTATCAGATTTACAAGAGATAATTTTCCCTGAGTCACACCAGAAATTTTAGTTTAGTGACATAGGTATAGTCAGGGACAGGAGTATAGGCCTCTTCTGTGAGCCAAGAAACATCAAATATATTCTGGATTAGGAGGAAAACCAGAGAGATAAACTCCACGCTGCCTGCAGCCGGGCTTAGAAAGCCCAGACTCGAAGCTCGGGACCTGTGTAGGGGCCACAGTTCATGTGAGCCTGTGTCCCAAGACGTCCTAGGACAGGCAAGTGTTTGTCCAGATCAGTGTCTGGGTGGGGGAAGGACACCATACCCAGCTCCCTCCTGCCAATGAGAGAAAGAACAACTCCACCTTCCAAGTGTTGATTATTGGAATTTTCTATCATAACATTATGACGTCAAGAGCTTCTGGCATCTGCTGTTACCAAGGGGACTATAAGAATGTTGGGAATAGGGGTTAGATATAATGTTTTCCAGAAGTAGTGACTAGATTCTATAAAAGTGGCCAGGTCAAATGAACTGTAAAGTGGAAATGCATTTTTTTAATAGAGAGAACTTTACATAGTAAATATGAGCTTCCTCTTAGCTACTTTTTAAACTGGTGCACTACTGTGGTGATCTCTTTCTCTATATATCAGAGTAATCAAGTGATTTCTTAAGACAAGAACTTCTTTGATCTCATTGCATGAAGTGAACAAGGGAAATTTTATGTTCATTTTTTTCCCTCAGATCACCACAGAAGAATTCTTCTGAGCTGCAGAAGAACTTTCACTCCAGACTTCCTGCCTCCCATGCTGTGAGAGGACAAACCTGTGTTGCTTTCAGTAACAAGTTCATAATATTTTTTGTGAAGCCCAGAATCTAATGCACTTACTGTATAATATTGTCAGCAGCATAATGTGGTTTTGGGAGTACATGAGGAACTAAGCATTCTGTTTTATTCTGTTACAAAAACAAGATTGTGGCTATTTTTACCTTTTATGTCTATGTGATCTCTCAATACTAAAATATTAGAAATGAGTGCTAAAGTTAATCCTGTCCTGGACCTAGTAGGTAGATTACATAAGTGCACTTAGGGCTAAAGAACTTGGTAGGTGGAAAAATCTGCTTTATCTAGAAAGAAACATGTATGTTTTCATGTCTGATTTTCCTAGGTACCTTACTGTTCTCTATTTGCTTAACTTGAACAACCAGTAATAAGTGAAATGAAAGAAAATAAATTTGACCCTCTTGAAAGATAAAAGAATTTAAAAGAATTTAAAACAAGAGCTTCAAGATATGGCTACTTGTTGGGAATGAATGCAGACAGTTTTACACACTGTTCTCTTGGCCTTGGAAATTAAGCATGTCTTCAATCCGCACCTTACCTCTCTCTGTCATATTGCAGTATCCTAGTCATTTTACACAATTTTTGAATTGCATTAGAAGAATTTTTTAAATAATATTTTATATATAAAAATGGAAATTTTATTTTTGAGACAGGGTCTTGCTTTGTAGTTCAGGCTGGCCCTGAACTCACTGTGTACCCCAGGCTACCCTGGAACTCACAGCAATCCTCCTGCCTCTGCCTCCCAAGTGCTGGGATTACAGGCGTGAATCTCCACATGTGGCACTGTGGTGTATGATTACCAGGGACTAAAACTGGGACCTTGTGCTTGCAAGGAAGACACTGGAAACACTGAGCTAAATCCCCAGCCCTGGAAAAATTTTTAAAGGAAAACACAGGATAATGTCAAACTGATTAAGTGGAAAAAACTAAAACAAATTTGATGTTGAACAGTACTTCTAGCTTACGGCTAAAACTTGAAGATCAACTAAATAATTGTACTGAGTGTGAAATACACAAGTTTTAATTATAGTCACTTAATCTTCTAAGTTTTTAGCTTCATATGCTTTGATATAATATCTAATATAGTTATAATTTATTCTAAATTATAATGCATTTGTACATTATTTTTCTAAAAATTTAATGATTGCCAATGTGACCTGGAGAGAGAATTCTGTGCTGTGTAGTTTCTGCTATTTTCATTCATGCTCAAATCATCTTTTTATTTTGAGATGCCACAAATCCGAATCGACCACTTACATACCCTTGAAAAATATTTTGTAATATTGCTTTGGGAATTAAGATAGCAGTTTCTTCAGGCAATTTGAACTTGAGTAGCTATACTCAGAAATGCTCTCTTAAACTAACTTCACCCCTGTTGATTTCTATGGTCTCTGAACCATGTGTTTTTGGAATAAAACACTTTGGCGGTGTTCTCTGCAGCCATTATTACTCAATTAAAATTTAATCTTTTTTCTCTTTCTATCTTCGAGTTCCCTCGCTCCTTCTTCTTTAGTTCCCAGAAGTTTTAAAGACATGAGTGGTCTGCCTGTCTTTGGTCTCCACTTACATGGAACCCTGCTGGCCCCTGGTCTAAATCAGGCCCCACAGGATTCCTCAGAGCAAGTTCTAGGTCTGTCATCAGGCTCTGTGACCCACGCACAGGGTCCAAACAGGAGCTCAGCTTTTTGCTGTGGTCTTCACAGCCTGTGGTTTTGGAAAACATCTGATTACTTTTTTTTCCCAGAAAATATTAATTTGTGTGGAAGTTGTCATTTTCATTTTAGCCTTTCCTTTTTCCTTCTCTTTCTCTCTCTGTTCCTTTTGTTTTCACTCTCCTTTATACTCATGTGTTTCTGGCATGCTTTAATAGGTAACTAAGTGTGTCCATATGAAGTAGCTAGCCTACTATTCCTGTAAAGTAAAATCTATTTAAGTATGTTTTTGTTCATTTGAAATTAACATCCTTAATTAGATGATCTAGTGGTTTGTACGTTGAGAACTAAGCTGATCTCAGAGCTTCTGAATTCTATACTGTATTTCTGTTGTCACACAAGTGCATTTTCCCTGATAGTATTTCTGGCTCCTGACTTGGTCAGATACTTTCAGAATTCATCACTCATAGAACTTGCTTCCTTATTTACATATGGATCCTCATAGGCTCCTGCAGGCCCAGCCACTTCTCAGACGGTATAAAGGAGACCTTTGTGAAGAAGTCTGAGCTCTACCAGGAGGCAGAGCAGCAAGATGACTTCAGAGACCCAGGTCCTCGCATGCCTGCTGCTCTGGGTGTCTGGTGAGAAACCAAACAGTTCTAAATAACTTAGATAATATCTTTGTAGAGACAAAATTATAATGCTAAAGTGCAATGAGAAATAATATGACCCGAGGATATGATAATTCACAATAGCATTAGAGTCAATATGTCAGATGACTTATTTCAATATTTATAAGATAAACTCTGTGTGTGTATTTGTGCATTCACATGGACAATCATTATCCATTCTTGATTGCAGGTGTCTGCGGGGACATTGTGATGACACAGTCCCCAGGCTCCCTGGCTGTGTCTGCAGGAGAGAGGGTCACCATCAGCTGCAAGTCCAGCCAGAGTCTTCTGTACAGCAGTTATAATCCCTTATCCTGGTACCAGCAGAAACCGGGACAGTCTCCCAAACTGCTCATCTACTACGCATCCACCCGGGCATCTGGGGTCCCAGAACGGTTCAGCGGCAGTGGGTCTGGGACGGATTTCACCCTCACCATCAGCAGCCTGCAGCCTGAAGATGTGGCAGATTACTTCTGTCTGCAAACTCGTAGTACTCCTCCCACAGTGATTCAGCCTTGAACAAAAACTTCCCCTCAGGGCCTCCCCAGCTGCTTGTTCCTCACAGGGCCCTGAGCTTGAACACTTCCTCCCTCAGCCTGAGAGTCTGTGTCCTGATTTATGCAGGAGAAATCCTGCACTGCATAGATGAAAGTCCCTGGGTAACATATCTATTGGATGCTTTGCTGTAGAACAAATTAGGAAACATCTCTGTATTAGATTCACATTCTTTGTGTGCGTCTTTTTTTAAAATTTTTTTTTTTCAGTGTGAAGGCTGTAGGTTGCTTGGCTTGTTTATTTATTTCTATGACTATTATGTTATTAGTACATGTTTGAAGTACATAATGACTATATTTTTCACTGGAAGTTTGCACAAGCATATAACCCACTTTAATTCTTTTTTGTCCTCTATCCTTCCTGTCCCTTCCTGTTCCCTTCAAATCTTAATCCTCCTCCTATTTGCAAAACTCCTCTTTCCATTTTTTCTTTGATTCTTTTATTTCGACATTATCCTTTCTTCTCTCCCTTGCATCTGTTGTTCTCTTTCTCATTTGAAAATAATTTCCTTACTTCCTTTGTACTTCATTTTACTCTTTATATATATTTTGAGCATTTTACGTACAAGAAGCCATATGAAATTTAAGTTTATGTGTCTTATTTATTTCACTTACCATATGGCCTCGAGGTGCACCCATTTCTGACAAATGTCTCAACACTGTCCTTCTTTCTGCCAGAGTATATTCCATGGGGTGTGACTGAGGGTTCCTAGTTACAAATAGAAGTATATTTCTATAATTTGGCACTGCACTTCATCTAAGTGCTGACTTCATCACCATGGGCTCGTGAGCTTTGTACATTGTTATGGCTTGTAAAGAGGTGTACCCCAAAGCCTTGTGCACTCAAAAGTGGGGAATTTTGGAGCTGGCTGTGTCTAGGACATGTGCTACTGGGAATAAGGGTGCATGGTACTAAGTTATTTCACTAATTGGAATTAGAGAATTGTGGGTATAGATAATGGAAGCCTGACCATGGGTGTGGGTGGCATCAGTCAGTGTAGCCTAGATGCAATATAAAGAGAAAGATGAAAGGCGGGCTCCTTGCTGCTGCTTGCTGCTTCACTGCAGGCTTTCTCTTGCTTGCTTGCCATGGACTATTTTTCCTCTGTGATGCTCCTTTGCCGTACCACCTTGCCTCGAAACTAGCCAACTACAGACTGAAATTTCTGTAAACTATGAACTGAAATGCACATTTCCTCCTTTAACTCTGGCCGCTGGGTATTGTGATAGTTAATTTACCGTGTTTATGTGAGTAAGAAATGCCTAACCAAACTGTCTCAGCATAGTTCTGGGTGTGCAAAACCCACCCTAGGGAGCTTTATCATGAGGATCTTATAAAAGCAATAAAAGAAGAAGGAAGGCTTGCTTCTTTTTTCTTCTTCATTAAGTTTTATTTGTACATTTGCATATACATTTTGATCACATTCATTATTAAGGATTTGTATCTGTATAGTGTCTGCATTTTCATTTTTTTCCTATTCTTCTGATTTCCTTATAACCCCCACCCCTTGATATAATAAACTTTGCTTTTTTTTTTTTTTTTCTCTTTTTGGTACATTATGAATGCACATCATCATTGCATTCAACACTGAGAGTTTGTACCAGAATACAACACAACTTGATTCTCACTTTTTTCCCTTCCCCCACTCACCCTGCAATCCCCACCCCCTAAATACATAAGCTTTGTTTCCTTTTTTATTATGATCACATTCTTTTTCCTCATTTACCCCTACACCCTCTTTCCTTTCAAATATTTTCTATTTCACAATATCAACTATATATACTAGAACTCATTTATGTCTTCATTTTCTAATACCAAAGACTATATTTACACATCTGTGACCTATTTATTTCACTTATGAAGATGTCCTGAAGGTACATCCATTTGAGTATGAATGTCCCTCCTTTGCTTTCTCCTTCTCCCCATTTCCCCTTTCCCTTTGAACATTTTCTCCCTATTCCACAGTACCCATTACACATACTAGACCTCATTTACATTTTCAGTTTCTCATACTAGAGAAATGATATGGTATTGACACATCTGCATCCTATTATTTCACTTGTCAATATGACTTCAAATTTATGACATTATTAAGAATAATGGGCCATTAAGAATAATGTCATAAGTTTATAATGTGAGAACATTAGGCAGCACTGTAAAGTGCAGAGTGACTTGTGCTTCTTCCTTGTCTAAGGGTGGTATGGATGTGAGGCAGGAGTGATGTGATGGCAGAAGCCCTAGGAATTCAGTCTAATGAGCCAACCGAATGACCCTGCCACAGCACTGTCCTTTGTGAGCTGTTTCCTGCCCATAGAATAAACATAGTGGGACAGATGAAGAGTCAGGTTCTTTGCAGCTTCAGTATTTTGAGCTATAAAAGCAGTTGAGCAGTTCTTGACTCAGACCTCTGGTGCTGGGGGATGTATTTGAAGCCCTTATGAGAAGATGGTCATTCTTTTGTGGCTTTGCAGAACATGAGACTGACCATCATAGGGCAGCAAGTGCCCACCTTTTATAAAAGTTACCTTCCAAATCTCCCATCTTTACCCAGGGAGAGCTGTCATCCTTAAGGAAAGAGTGTCCGGACCCTTTAAGAACAGCCATCTCTGAAGGAAACATTTATTTCATTTAACATTTAGAATTACATTCCAAAAACATTTTAAGAAATCATTTATGTAGTTAGATGCTATGTCTTTAAATTGAAAAGGAATTCTTAAAATATATTTGTTCACATGTACAAATGGTCAATATTGTATTTATATGTAGTGATTATAAATTGCAGTGTGGTAAAAAAAAAATTGTACCATCATAATCACCCCAGAAATATTTTATTATAAACACAAATTTAAGTTTTCATTTTAAGTGGTAAGAAAGCTTCAGGAAAAATCAGTGCATAGCAAAGGCAAGAAGGATCAGGAATATAAAATCTGGTCAACTTTCCATAGTATCTGGTTCAACTATGCAGAGAAGGAAATGTATCTGTGTGATCATTTTAGAAAGACAGAAGTTGGATTGCACTTTTTTTTTTTCTCACAAGCTTATACTAAATGTCATCTTGATGAAGGTAGATACAAGGTGTAGTGAGAAGAAAGGGAAACCAAGAAATTAAATATGTCGAGGACTCCTGGGAAGATAGTTGAGTAGTAACAGCAGTTGATTCTGATCTCTGCAGTTTGTCATTCCTAAACCAGAATAAAGCATCCCAGGGGAAAAAAGAGAGAAGAAAAGGAAGGAAGTGGATCCTTGAGACATAAAAAAAGATCTGAATGAAATTCAAAGAAAGCAAACAAAAGAAAAGCAAACCAAACAAACACTGC
The DNA here is from genome assembly GCA_004026965.1 of Petromus typicus. Taxonomy (NCBI): domain Eukaryota; kingdom Metazoa; phylum Chordata; class Mammalia; order Rodentia; family Petromuridae; genus Petromus; species Petromus typicus. The sequence continues at coordinate 35,064 of PVIR01011108.1, read as the reverse complement.
CCCCCACCCCCAACCAGAAAACTTTAATGAACTGAGCCCTGTTGCCCTGAGCCAGGAATCTCAGCCTGGAGGGGCTACCGAATCTACCAAGCTTGCAGACAACTGTGACTACTGATGGTTCACAGGCTCCCAAAGAGAAATGGTCTAGTGGAGCAGAACAGAAGCAACATTGGACGACAACAGTTACAGTTATCAACACATGTAAACCAATTCTTACAGAAGATGGAGGATCAGCTCTGGTTAAGCAAGGAAGCCCCGTCTACTGCCTCAAAGGACTGAACATCCACATGCCAATCCTGAGTCTGGTTTGACAAGAGTGCCAGACACAGGATTGCCACACTACATGCCTGCAGTTTCAGCTTCCTATCTTTGGGATCACTGCATCACGTCTGCCATAATGAAGGGGAGCTTACTACCATAGAGGATAGAGGATAAGTATCAGTCAAGTAAGGAGGCTCTACCCACTTCCCAAGGGACTGAGGATCCATGCCATCAGTACTGGAGGGTTGCATCCACACCACATCTTCTGTTTCAGCTCCATGTATGCCATATTGAAAAAATGCTCACTGGGAGAGTGAAGAAGACCTGTGGACTAGAGCCCTTAGTGAGTTTTTAGGCCCAGCACTTATAAGACCTTGGATTCACTTTGGGAGAAAAGCAGCTGTAGGAGTTCATTGAGCTGAACTCAGGAATTCATTGTAGCCAGAAGCAGTGTGATCCACAGAAGACTATGACTATTTCCTTGTTAACTTGCATCTGCATGCTACTACCCATATTGTCTACAAAAGACAGCAAGTCTATGTCTTGAGGAGCATTTTGGTACTGATTTTTTTCTTTTTGCTATGGTTATTTTTCTTTTCTATTTTATTTCCATTTCTCTTTCCTTTTCTATTTCATATCCTTTCTTTCATTCTTCATTTCTCTACTCACTCGTTGCTGACTATGTCCTATTTCGGGTTTTTTCTCTCAACTGCTCTTATTTATTTATTTATTTATTTTGAGGCAGGGTTTCACTTTTGTTGTTCAGGCTGGTCCTGAGCTCAGCCTTGAACTCACAGCAATCCTTGTGCCTCTGCCTCCCAAGTGCTGGAATTATAGGAGTGAGCCACCACACTTGGCACTGTGGTATGTCGTTCTGATTGCTGGTGGGCTTGAGTCTCCATGCCTGGCATCATTGTATGTGGTTACTGAGGATTGTATCTGGGACCTTGCATTTTCAAAGCAGGCACTGAAACCACTGAGCTAAATCCCAGGCCTGCAACTGCTCTTATTTTTATAGGAGAGGGAAAATAGTTTCCTGATTGTCTGTTGCTGCTGGATACCCTTATTCTTCTTTAGTTTCTGCATCTTCTCTTTTCCTCTGCTTGGTATCAGTTCCCTAATGCTAGTGTGTTTATGTCCTTCCTACTCCCCCTTTCTCCTGTAGTATTGTGGGAGAGTGAGTAGTTTCTAGTTGTCCTGTGTTTGTGTGATCTCTATATGTCTTCTAACTCAATTTCTAATCTCTCTCATTCCTACTATCTCTCTACTGCCCCATCAACTCCCTGGTGATGCTTTATTCCAAAAGGGAAATACTGCTATGTTGAAGGCTTATATGTTGTATACATATTTGTAGTTAGTTCTAAATCTGGGAATATGGTCACAGATCCACCTCATGTGTATCAGAACAGTGATTGCCACAGCTTGTCATCTCCTGTGCTGTTTTGGATACTGTTGATGATACTGAATTTTTTATTTCAATAAAAGTGATCTGATTGTTTTGCTTAAGTACCTTTAATTGTGTGTTAGAACTAAGATTGTATAAGGGCCACTAGAGACCCAAAAAAAGACAACACAGGAAGTACTCATCTCCTAAGGGCTCCTAATATTAAAGAGTTTGAGAAGTAGTGACATTCCTAATATTAGGAAAAAAGAGACTTGCAACAAATGTTGCTCAGACAGTAGGTCAGCAGTTGAACCAAAAACTTCAACAATGACAATGAAACAGAAATGAGAAAAAATTTAAAAATCCAGATACAAAGGTAATCACCACAGGGAAATCCAGGGGAAAGGAACATAGGGCAAAGTAAAGCTCAATCACCAGGACTTTCTGAGTCAGTAATAAGAGGATCTAGTAAAATGGAAATGATAGATAATTTCTGAGATAAAAGCAGAGATGCTGTTGATAGTGAAAGATATAATTAATAATACTAAAGAAGAGATTAAGAACATGTTAGAATCTCAGGCTATGAAAGTAATGGAATCTGTTAAATAATTTCAAACTGAAAAACTCCAGTGAAAGTTTGGAAAAAGAAAAAATTTCAATGAAAGTTTGCAAAATAGAATGAGTGAATGTGAAGACAGAATTCAGACCTAGAAGATATGATTGCAGCTAGTGAACAGGAAAGGAATAGTTTATAGGGTACAACCTAAGAGGAAGAGATAACATCCATAAATATTTAGGCAACATACTTTAGTGCACCAAACTATATAAAACAAATATTAATGGATTATAAAAAGCCATATAGACACTAATACGATAGTAGTGGGGGACCTCAATACACCACTGTCACAAAAAGACAGATTGGCTGTACAAAAAAAAAAAATTAAGTACATAGGCTGAAGCAAACTTTTGAAAAAATAGACTTAATAGAGGTCCACAGAATATTTCATCACCCAAAGTCAGAATGTACATTCTTAGCTGCTCATGGATCATTCTCCAAAACAGAACACATGCTAGTTCATAGCACATGATTAAATAAATTCAAAGAAACTGAAGTTATCCCCTATATACTGTCAGACCATAATGCCTTGAAATTGGAGATCAATATCAAAAGGAATTCTAAGATCCTCACAACACTCTGTTGAGCAACAAATGAATCATAGACAAAATAAAAGAAGATATTAAGTAGTTTTTACAATTAAGTGATAACCCCAGTACAACATTCAAGAACTTACGGGACACAGTGAAAGTTGTTCTATGAGGGAAATTCATAGCAGTTAATGCTCACACTAGCAAAACAGGGTAAGCTAAAATAAACAACCTTATGCTGGACTTCAAACTACTAGATAAAGAGGAGCAAGACAAACCCAAAGCTCATACAAAGGAAGAAATTATAAGAATTAGAGAGGAGAAATTAATGCAATAAAGATTAAGAGGACAATTCAAAAAACTAATGAATTGGAGACTTGGTTCTTTGAAAGGATAAATAAAATTGACAAACCTTTAGCCCAACCTTATCAAACAAGACTAATTTCCATGCAATCAGGAATGAAAAGGAGAAATTATCCCAGATCGAACAGAAGACCAGAGGATGATAAATACCTACTTTGAGAATCTATACTCTAAAATGACAGAAAATGCAGAAGAAATGGATAGATTCCTAGACACAATATGAACTTCTAAAGTTTAGAGAAGATATAAAAATGTAGAACAGGGCCAGGGATTTAGCTCAATGGTTCCGGTGCCTGTCTTGCAAGTGCAAGGACCTGGGTTCGGTCCCTGGTAACCACATACCTATACTGGGTGTGGAGACTCATGCCCAGCAGCAACCAGTACCACATACCACAGTGCCGGGTGTGTTGGCTCACACCTATAATCCCAGCACTCGGGAGGCAGAGGCAGGAGGATTGCTGTGATGTGAGTTTGAGGCTGAGCTCAGGACCAGCCTGAACTACAAAGCGAGACCCTGTCTCAAAAAAACAAAAACAAAAAAAAAACAAACAAAAAAAAAACACCTGAAAATGTAGAACACTAATATCTATAATGTGTAAATGAAAATGTAATTAACAACCTACTGACAAAGAAAAGTCTCAGTCCTAGGGCTTCACTGCTGAATTTTATAAAACTTTTAGACAAATGTTAATGCCATTAATTCTCAAACTCTTTAATGAAATTGTAAGAGAAGCAGTACTTCCAAATTCATTGCAGAAAGCAATCATCACCTTGATTCCAAAAGCAGAGAAAGACTCAACCCACAAACAAAACTATAGGCCAATCTCTCTAATGAACATATATGAAAAACCTCAATAAAAGAATAGCAAACAGCATACAGAGGATCATCAAGAAGATCATACACCATGACCAAGTTGCATTCATTCCAGGGATACAAGGATGGTTCAACTTATGTAAATCAATAAATATATTACACTACACTAATAGACTCAAGGGCAAAAACCATATAGTCATTCCAATAGATACAGAAAAATTGTTCAACAAAATTCAACATCTGTTTATGATCAAAACCCTCCGAAAATTGGAATAGATGGACTTTATCTCAACCTAATAAAAGCTATTTATGACAAACCAATGCCAACAAAATACTAAATGATCAAGAACTGAAACCCTTCTCACTAAGATCAGGAACAAGACAAGGATATCCACTATCACCACTGCTGTTCAATATCAGGCTGGAAATGCTAGTCATAGCAATTAGACAAAAGAAAGAAATATAAAGATTAAAGATAACAAAGGAAGAAGTTAATCTGTCAGTCTTTGCTGATGACATAATACTATATATAGAAGATCCTAAAATCTCAACCCAAAAAGTATTAGACTTAATCACAAAATTTAATAGTTTAGCTGGATATAAAGCCAATACGGAAAAAACAATAGCCTTTGTATAAATGAACAACAGACTCATTGAGAGAAAAATTTTGGGATCAATTCCTTTCAAAATAGCATCCCAACAAATGAAGTATCTATGAATCAATCTAACAAAGGAGGTGAAAGATATCTTCTCTGAAAACTATAGCACTCTGAAAAGAAAGATTAAAGAAGGTATCAGAAAATGGAAAGACATCCATTGTTCCTGGGTAGGAAGAGCAAAGATTGTCAAAATGGCCATGCTGCCAAAACTAATACATAGATTCAATGCAATTCTGATCAAAATGTCAACAGCGTATTTCATAGAGCTAAAGAAAATACCTAAAATATTCATCTGAAACCACAAGAGACCTAGAACAGCAAAATTAATTCTGGCAACAAGGTCATGGCAGGGAGTATCACAATTCCCAACTTGAAACTGTATTACAAAGTTATTGTGATTAAAAAAAAAAACCAGCACTATTCTGGCAAAGAAATAGACCTAAGGATCAGTGGAACAGACTAGAAGATCCAGAAACAACTCCAGATATACTAAACTAAGTCTTCTTTGACAAAGGAGTCAAACACCCTCAATGGAGGAAATATAGCTTCTTTAACAAATTGTGCTGGAAATACTGCATCTGAACCTGTCAAAGACTAAAACTAGATGTATTTCTTTAATTATTCGTTAAACTAAGATTGAAGTAGACTATAGACCTAAATATTAAAGCATAAATACTAAACCTGCTGTAAAACATGTTAGGTAGAATTGTTGGAGTCATTAGCACAGGGAAAGACATTGTGAATAAAACCCCTGCTGCAGGGGGAGTAACAGAGGGAATCAACAAATGGCATCTTATTTAAAAGTATCTGCAGAGTAAGAGAAACTACCAGCAGAGGAAAAAGACAACCAACAAAATGGGAAATTATTTTTTTCAGCTGTTTCTCAGACAAAGTGCTACTATCTAGAGTATATGAAGAACTAAAAAAATACCATGGGGGCACATATGTCCCTGTGATATGAAGAATGTTCAACATCACTGCTCATTTGAGTGATGCAAGTGAAAACAACACTGAGATTCCATCTCATTCCAGAAAGAATGGCTAGTATCATGAAATCAACCAACAACAAATGCTGGCAGGGCTGTAGAGAGAAAGGATCCCTTCACTTTTGGTGACAATGTAGACTGTTGAAACCACATGGAGATTTGTTTGGAGATTCCTCAAAAAATAAGATTCACAGTCCTGTTTCACAGTCCTCCTAGTTCCCTGCTAGGTATATACATGAAACAATTAAAAGAATCATACCACAGCATCATATGTTCACCCATGTTTATAGCAGCTCAGTTTGTGATAGCTAAATCTTTGAAAGAGCCTAAATGACCATCAATGGCAGGCTGGATAAAGATTTCTAAAAAATAAAATGAAGTATTACTCAGCCACAAACAATAATAAAATATTGCCAGGCATAGTGGCTCACACTTTGTAATTCCAGTACTTGGGAGTCCGAGGCAGGAGGATTGTTGGGATTTTGAGGCTAACCTGTGAGTTTAGGGCCAGCCTGAATCATAAAGTGAGAGCCTGTCTCAAAAAACTAAAAACAAAAAAATGATAAATTTGAGTCATTTATATTCAAATGGAGGACCTACTTAACTTGAGGACATACACAACTTGAGGACATATTCATAAATGAAATAAATAGGACACAGTTGTGCAATTACTGTACCATTTCTCTAGTATGAGAAACTGAAGGTGTAAGTGAATGCCAAAATGTATGATAGGTAATGTGCAATAGCAAGAAAATGTTCAAAAGGGAAAGGCCTGACAAGGGAAAGTAAAGGAGGGAAAGCAAAAAAAAAAAAAATTGATGGTGGGCTGGGAATTTAGCTCAGTGGTTCTGGCCCCTGTCTTGTAAGCACAAGGACCCGGGTTTGATCCCCGGTTAACCACATACCATACTGGATGTGGAGACTCACACCCAGCAGCAATTAGTACCCCATACCACAGTGCTGGGCATGGTGGCTCATGCTGTAATCACAGCACTCAGGAGGCAGAGGCAGGAGGATTGCTGTGATGTGAGTTGGAGGCTGAGCTCAGGGCCAGCCTGAACCAAAAAGGGAGACCTTGTCTTGAAAACAAGGCAAAACAAAACAAAACAACAGCAACAAAAAAATTGATGGTTAAAAAAAGGAAACAAAACTTATGTATACAGGGGGTGGGGAGTAGGAAAGAGGTAGAAGAATGGGAAAAATGAGAATCCAAATGTGTCATATACTTGTATAAACCCTCAGCGCTAAATGTGATCATAATATATATAAGAATGCACCAATAAAATCAATTAGAAAACAACAACGACAACAAGAAAGAAATTAAATTATGTCACCATAAGAGAATTTATACCCTCAGTCGGAGTCCAAGTTCTTTCTTAACTTTCTTAGGACTTTCTGGGAGTGAGTGGTTCCACAGAGGAGGAGACAGATGTCTGCACTGGAAGCCCAGCCAATCCTGTCCCAGCTACTTTGCATGTGTCATCAAGAATCCACGCTGCTCTCCAGAGCCCATATCAGTGCTACTGGCAGAGCTCATGAGACAGTCTGCCTCAGGTGGCCTCCGGTGAGATGTGAAAGCCCTGGCTCAGCTCCTGAACCCAGTTGAGGGTGACAGAAAATAGTTTTGCATGTCTGTGACACTTCTCAGTGCTATTGTTGCCTGTGACCTCACACCTCTGTTCAGCATGAGCAGTGATCATAGCTCATTATAGTGCAATGATCCTGGCTCTGCTGGGAAGACACAGGTATGATCTAGATTATGTGCTGGCTTCCCTGTTTTATTTTCAGTCTTAGGTACCAGTGGAGAGGCAATTACAGTGTGATGACACAGTCTTATCTTTTCTGTTATCATCTCCAGCAGAAACAGCCACCCCCACCTGCAAGGCTGCTTGGAGTGTTGGCAGCTTCTGAGCCTGGTACCAGCAGAAACCTGGGCTCATCACATATGTTGTGTCCACCAGGGCTCCAGCATCCTGTCTAGGCTCAGTGACAGTGGGTCTGGTACAGACTTTGTTCTCACCATCAACAGCCTGGAGCTCAAGGATGTTGCAGCTTACTATTGTCAGCCAATGTAGGAATGGCTGGTCTCCCATAGTGACTTAGTGTGAAACAAAAACCTCCATGAGACTGTCAGCATGTTTGGATTAACCAGCTATCTCCTCCGTGGGCAGGGGCTGTCATGTCTGCAGTTTCTGTCTATTTGGAAACTTAAAGATGCTAATCACCAACTTCATGGCAAGGTTTTCACTCTGCTTTTCAGAGTTTTTCTCGGACTTAGTCTCTCAGCTGGTTCCAGGAACAATTTTGGTTTTAAGATTATTTGATTACCCATATAAACAGGTGTCTCTGAAGATATACACGCCCTGACCAACCCAATAAGGCAACACTGCTGTCACTGAAACATATCAAAACTCAACGTGCGAAGAGTTAAAACTGTAACTCACAGAGTCTGCATGCAGAGAAAATTCAGTGATCCACAGAGAAGGTACAGAGTTAACATGAGAAATGGCAACTCAGTGCTCAATATACAGGAATCAGTTTGATGTCTGGATGTTTTAGTTACTTTCATTGCTGAGATATAATACCCAACACCCACAGGTTATGGGAGGAAATGTTCATTTAGCTCACAGTTCATAGCTCTTCAGTCCATGGGTGGCTGGCTCCAAAGCTGGACAGCATACGGCAGAGGGGCAACAGTTCGTGGTGAGTCAAAGGTCACAAGCCACAAAAGGACTTTCACAACATCTTTCTGCATTTTTTATCTTCTCCTGACTCCTGGGATTGGTTCGGTGCCAAACCAATCAGTGTGCTGGCTTAGAAACCATAAGTCCTCAATTGCAGCATCTCACCCTGTAGAATCAGACACTTCTGAAAATGCCACCTCTGACCACATGAAGCTTTAGGGAGGACAACTAGACCCAAACGATAACACTATACAACTACAAAACGATGAAAATTAAAGTTACACAGAACCACATACAATGTCATACACTGTTAAGAATACAGAAAAAACTCAAAGTGAGTATGAGGTTTTTACATTTTACTGAAATCTCCAGAATGCTGGTTAATAAAATGGAAGAAATCCTAAGAACAATACCATGGAGAAAATGTGGTCCTTTCACAAGTACTGGTGGAACACATGGGCATCAGTTTTTTAAAGGAAGAATCCGCAGAAAGCATCACAGAAAAATAAATTAAAAATTCATTATAGACCTAAATATAAAAAGAAAACCTTTCATTTTCCAGAAGATAATGTAGATAATGTGTGTGATGATAACTTTTAAGTATAACACAAATCACAATTCAGGAGAAATAACTGATAAGATGGAATACATAATTTCTTTAATTCCAAAATGAAACATACAACATAAATTATTTAAATATATTTAAATTTGAGATCTCTTGGTTAAGTTTTTTTGTTTGTTTGGTTTTTGTTTTAGGTTTTTTGAGACAGGGTCTCACTTTGTGGTTCAGGCTGACCCTGAGCTCAGCCTCCAACTCACATCACAGCAATCCTCCTGCCTCTGCCTCTCGAGTGCTGGGATTACAGACGTGAGCCACCACGCCTGGCACTGTGGTATGTGGTACTGGTTGCTGCTGGGGTTTGTCTCTACGCCCAGTATTGTTATGTGGTTACCGGGGATCGAACCCTGGTCCTTGCACTTGCAAGACAGGCACCAGAACCACTGAGCTAAATTCCCAGCCCATTAAGATTTTTTTCACAAGAAGGGGTGTGAACCTCCTTTGCAGGTGCACAGGGACATTTTTGTTTTTGCTGGTTTTCCTGTCTCCTGTCCCTGGTGCCACAAACATTTGGTCTGAGTCCTATATCCATTCAGTGTGACATCACTTTCGATCTAGAATTAAGGATTTTATCCCCTCTCTTGCAGTGAGGATTTCAGTTTGTCAAGTGGGCAGAGGATAGTATAGTGTGGCCTCTTCACATAGTGCAGACAGTGCAGATTTAGAGACTTTGAATCTTTGAGGGAACTGTCCTCCATCTCCAGGCTGTTTGACAAGGAATTGTCCCACATACTCACAGGGGTGCCAGCATCTCAGAGCAGGGGTAGAAATTATAGCATAAAACAAGAATGAGTACACTCTGTCCTATTTTGGAAACTCTATAACTTTCTAAGGTTCATGTTTATTTGGGGGCTGATGTATACCCCCAGTGAAATATATCCCCCCAAAATACAATTTTAAAATGTCAGCAGTTTCCAAAAGAAGATGTGATGTTAATGTCCACTCTGCAGTCCTTCACTCTAAGAAAGAAGTTTCCTCTCTACCATGACTGGTCCAGGGACAGGACTATTGTTTTTCTGTGTCTGCACCTCACTGCATGGGAAATAATTTTGGAAGTGGAACATCTTCCAATAACCTGAACATTTTCTTTAGAAATCTATTGATTCATGTTTTGAAATTAATGCATATTAGCAGTGTAGAATAACAAGATTTTTCTATATCAATATATAAATAACTCTGATTATTTTCATTCTAATTAATCACACATCCATTTTCTTCCCCAGCCTCAGATTCCTTTTCTCCAAAAATTTATCTTTGAATGTTTGTTACCTTTTTCTGTTGGTTTAGTTGCTTGTGTAAGAAGAGACACACAATACTAATTTGAGTCTGACTTATTTCCCTTGAAGTAACATTCCTCAGTTCCACACAGTTTCTGCAAATGACATGATGTTGTTTTACTTTGAGGTTGAATAATCCATTGCATACATAACACAGTTTCTTCTCTATTCATCTGGTGGTGAAAGATGAGGCTGTTTCCACTGGAGGTGGTTAATGTATAAATTGTCACCTTGAGAGGGAACTCCCAGCTGATTTGAGTCAGCTCAGTGAGGTTGTGAGAACAGTGTAAAGAGAATAGGAGGGAAGGATTGAGCTGATCTTCCCTGGGGAGCTTCCTTGTGGCTGGTTTTCTCTGAAGTCACCTGGGTGGCTGCTGCTCTCTTTGGAGGAGCATGGGTCTTGCTCTTTGCCTCGATCATTGTCTTCTGGCCTTTAGGTTCTTCAGCTTCCACTATTGGCTTTCCTGCCTACTGACCCAGAGTCTTCAAACTCTTTCACCAACCCTTCGACCCCTGGTCTTCAGTTGTGGATCTTTCCCAGTTCTGATGCGGACTTCCATGAGACATCTTGTGGGCTCCAGGCCTTGGGATGGACTCTCTGGATCACTAGAGGTTATGGACAGATCTTTCACACTTTTCTGCATTTCCTTCTGGGCATATACTATAAGCTGATCTTGTAAATTGTGTCCAGCATTAAATCTGATTCAGAGCATGTGTGGTCTTTTAATACCCTTGGCCCAGCCCTGCAAGCTCTTATAAACACTAACATCAACCACATAGCTATTATGAGTTTCTTTACAAAAAAATGGATGTGTGCATCTTACTATAGGTCACTGCCATTAATGTCTTTAGGGATATACCAAATAATATTCTAGGTGGATAAGATGATATTTACATTTTTTTTAGATTTGAGAAATTTCCATACTCATTTCCACAGTGGTTGTACTAATTTACATTCTTACCAACTGTGTAGAAAGGTTTCTTCCTTCATCTCATTTTTGAAAGCATTCAGTATTTTCTTTTATTCATGATAGTCATTCTGGGTAGGGTGAGATGGAGTTTTCGAGTAGTTTTGAACAGCTGTCCTTATTAAAAACCCATCAATTTCTCCCTAGAATGAACACCCTATCAGGATCTCTGCCCAGAGCTCGCACTCTTCCTTACACGGGCTTCCACAGAAACAGCGCCCTCTGGTGACCTTTTCCCGTTATCTGCACCTGTCCATTTCCACTTTCTCCTTGCGGAGAGTCAAGGGCCACTGAGCGAATATTTTCCTGGTTCCCCTTGAGATCATTTGGGAGGTTCTGCCACACACAAAACTCCTGAAGGTTCACAGTCCCTGAGGGGAAGCAGCGGGGCCCTGAGGCACTGAAGGGGTTTTTGTCCCAGTCTGTAGCACTGTGTGAATGGATAGCTATTCCCCTGTTGACAGTAATAGTTTGCAGCATCTTCAGGCTCCACCCTGCTGATGGTGAAAGAGTAAGAGGTTCCGGACCCACTTCCACTGAAGCGGGTGGAGACTCCCGAGGCCAGGCTGGATGTTTTATAAACCAGGAGCTTTGGAGGGGCTCCTGGTTTCTTTTGGTACCAGTGTAACCTATCAGTGCTTACACTGGAGCTGGCCGTGCAGGTGATGGTGACGCTGTCCCCTGGGGAGGCAGCCAGGGATGCTGGAGCCTGGGTGAGCACAATTTCTCCACTGGACACTGCCATCATATGGGAGAGATGAGAAGAGACACAAGTTAGTACAGACAGAGTCATAGGAATCTCTTCCCACCACACAGTACACAGAGCTTCCTTTTTTACCTGTGACACTGAGCAGCAGCAAGCTCACAATGTGAGCCTGAAAATCCATTGTGTTTCCTGAGCTCTGGCCCATGCCCACCAGACCTCTTCTCTTAAGATCACCCTGAAACAGAGCTCTGGACCCTTCGTGGTTTCTGTGGAACTGCTATGCAAATCACCAGGGTGCCGGGCGGCGCTTCTGGCTCACACATCCACATGGTCCTTTGACAGTTTTGAAAGAGTTCAGTTGGTATCAGAGAGGGAAGTTCTCTCTGTTTTTACAGAGTTGGTTCATACATCTGTTGTAGAGCATTATTTACTGAAAATTTTTATCTTTATCTGTTATTAGTAATTGAAATCTGTGCCTGTACGTAGAGTGTCTTAGTCGCTTTCCTTCCATTTCTTTCCCCTCCCTTGAATATTTATTCCCTTGTCCATTTACAAATTTGTTTTGAATTTTTCTTCCATTCTCTTTTTGAAAAATCTACTTTTTATCTCTTCTTCTCTCTCTCCCTTTCTCTTATTGCTATTCTCATTTAAACTAGTCATTTCTACTTTCCTATACCTATTCTCCATTTTTCACCATATTTATACCTTGAGTCTCTCACACGAGAGAAAAGAGATGATATTTAAACTTTGTGTCTAATTATTTCACTTAAGGTTATGGTTTCAAGATGCATCTTTTACCTGAAAGTGTCTCATGGCAGTCTTTCTTTATAGCAGAATAATATGTCACAGTCTATAAATATCACATTATTTTCCTTCATCTTTCTTGTTGATGGACATGTGAGCTTTTTCTTCTATTATTGAGCTTTTATAAATTGTGCTTCTATAAATATGGGTATGCATATATCACTGATAGCATGTTTTTAACTATCAGGAAAATATTTGGAAGGGGAAAACTGGATCAGACTTAATCTCTAGTTTTAGGTTTTTTTTTAACCTGGTTATTGGAGAAATGCAAATTAAAACAACAGTGAGATTCCATCTGATCCCCAAAAGAATGATTGTCATTGAGCAATCAACAACTAACAAATGAGAGTGGGGCTGTGGGAAAAAGTAACTCTTTTCTTCAGTTGATAAGAGTGTAAATGTGTGCAAACACCATGGTATTCCTATATAAGTGGATGTTGATGGTACAGTGTGATGAGGTTGATTTTTGTAAAGTGATGTTTCCATTTAGAATATCTTAATCAATTTGTACTTGTTATTCATTTTTCCCTTTTTCTAGTTTGACTTTATCTCCAGCCGTTACTTACAAGAGAGGAATTATTTACAGAATTCCAAAGGAGACAAAAAACAAATATGAAAGGAAAACACGATACAATAATATTTCTCAGGATAAATTCTATAATCAACATGAAATAAAATTATACTTCAGATCAAATCCGTATTTAAGGAAACTATGTTTATAGTTATCCAAGACAACTCAGTAAATAGTTAATAAAAATAAATTGAAAAATTAATGAATTATATTACATGAAAATTAAAAACTTTGACTACATAAAACTCACTTCATGAGATTCACCAGATTGTAAGTAAACTCACCATGGAAGCTATGACTTGTTGGGCAGGTATTTTTTTAATTGAAATATTTATTGGTACATTACATATACACATGATGATTGCCCTCAACAATGAGAATTTGTACTAGTATATGACACAACTTAATTCTCATTTTTCCCATAGTCCTACCCAACCTACTTACCCCCACCCCCCATATACATAAACTTTGTTTCCTTTCTCTTTTGTTATAATCTCATTGTTTTTTCCCCTTCACCCTATTTCGCTTTGAGTATTTTCTATTTCACAATATATAACATACAATTCTAGAACTCATTTATATCTTTATTTTTTCATATCAGAGAAAAGATGTGATATTTACCTATCTGTGACCTATTTATTTCACTTATGAGGATATCCTCAAGATACGTCCATTTAAGTATAAATGATTCGAACATCATCTGCCATAAACAAATGATGTTTGAATCATTTATACTTAAATGGATATACTTTGAAAATGAAAACTTACTGTTCTTTAGAAATTTTCACAGTAATATGCACTGAAATGTGTGAGATCATAAACAGCAACCTCAGGACCCCATAAAGGTCCTTCAGTGTGTACACAGGTGAGTGCACTGTCGTGTGTGTATATGACATGGCTCAAACTTCGGCAGTGCATTGTTTACTTGCTCAGTTTAGATGAAGCTCAGTGATGTTACACGGAGTGAAATGAGCCACTCTCAACACAGTGCCTGCTGCGTGTTGATATTTCCAGTGCTGAGGCTGAACCTGGGGCCCGGCGCAGACTCTACCATTGAGTCCCACCCCACACAGTTCTTTTCACAGAGTGGTTTTCACGGGTAAGATTGGAGAAGAAAAGCTGTGTATGGATGGAAAAGCGAATAACCGGGGCGTCTGGTGGTGATGACAGCCGAGTACCTTGATTAGAGTGTTGGTTACACGAGGTTAACTGAGAGACAAACCTATGTAGAGCTACACATACATATGCACAGTTCACACACACGGACACAAAAATGATATATGTAATTTGTGAAAACTAACAATAAGGATTACACTAATCACATTTTCTTGGTTTTGATAGTTGTGAGATATGAACTTTCAAGGAAGCTAGTGAAGGATATGTGAGTTCTTCTTGGATGTTTCTTCACAATTCCCCATGAATGCACATGTATTTGAAAATTGTAGAGAAAAATATTGTAGAGTTTTTTACTTAAAAACTGATCAAAAGCGTTATTTTTGGTCTTAAGTGTTTGGAAAAAATTTAAAGATTTATGCCGCCCTCTACTGGTAGCATGTAGACAGCACACTAATTCTTTGGAGGGCTCCAACAGGACATGCCCTACTTAAAGTAATTTGTGATTATTAGTGATATAAATTCAAAAGGTAAATATTGATGACAGAAGCTATAAAATGAAAATAACTCCTATTATATATAATATATTATAACATTGGAAATACCTAAATATTTATTAATAAGTGATATGTAAATAAGGCCAATTCCACACTTTGAAAATTCTTCAGGTATTGAAGTTGTTTTATTTACACCATTGACTCATGTATTATACAACATGAATTATAAAAAATAAAAATTTGAAAACAATGTATTAACGTAAATCTAAACTGTGTGTGCATGTGTGTGTGTGTGTGCCTGCATAGCTTTGGAATGAACCCAAGGTCCTGAACATGGTAACCAAAGGCAGTAATACTGAGCCACGCCGTAGTCTACACAATCTAGTGTTTGAGAACCTACAATTAGAACCTGGAACAATAGAATACACAACATAGTGCATTTATTATTAAATATTAATGTGTTATATGTCACAGATAATGAAAATATCACTGGAGCTTGTGAATTGTAACAAGACACATGGTGCACGTGGGGCTGAGTTTGAACTCATGTTTTTGATTTTATGTATTTTCTTCATACGTGCCCATGTCCTATAAAGTGGGAAGAGTGACAGCATCAGAATGATAGCATGAATTTTCGGCTCAGCTACCTCTCTTGTTTGATGGTGCTGTGATTTCAGTCTTCATCTCAGTGGCCTCTGCTGTTTCTTCAACAAAACAGTTTCTTCTAGACTTGTCATTAACTCATTTTACATACGGTCGGAGGGAACATATCCTACATCTCCCCTGTGCTTCCCACAACTATAATTCTGTACTCTTCTCATATTGTATCCTATAAGTCCAGCTTTTCCATCTGCTATAGTAAAAATGAACAAACAGGAAGCTAATTAAATCCTCCCCTTTCTACTAACCTTCTGTGTGACCTGACTTCAAGCTCTTACGCAGTCTGAGAAGATGAAGGATTTTTGACTTCATTAGGTGAACTCAGGTGGCAGCGCTTATCTCATAAGACACCCATGTCTCTTGCTCAATCAGTGCCAGGTAATAACTATGTGGAAACATTTGGGAAATCAGAGGACAGAGACAGACTCAGCAGGGAAGGTGTTCTTTCCTTCCCTAGTGCCTGATGCTGTAGCAAACAACCAAGTTCTCACTGAAATCAAGTAATGAAAATTTCTTACCTCAAAGTTCTGGATGTCTGAATTTGCACTGAGGTAGAATTAAAAAGTGAGGAGTGTTATCCTCCTTCTAGAGGCTCTAGAGAATCTGATCTCCTGACTTCCAGAGTACTACTACATTCCCGAGTCCACGGACCCACCCATGGTCACCCTGGTGCCACTGTCCACTCTTACACCCTATCTGGCTGTGACTCTCTCATTCACTGTCTTATGGACCCTTAAATTTACATCAGTTTCATCAGGTTAATTTCTCCCACTGTCAAAATTCATAACTGAGAGGAGCAATACTGACTATTCCTCCATTCAGATAAATGTTTTTTATCTCCCACGTATAGGAATGAAGCCAGGCACCTCTGTCTCATTGCATCCAAAAATCTACTCAGAATCACAGACTTCAGTGCAAGACATGATATACTAAAACTGCTAGAAAAAACATATCCCAAACTAATCAGGCCATGATTTTCTGAATAGAGCACAGATAACTCAGGAAACGAAAATCTAGACAGATGGAATTGTATCCAACTATGTTGTTTCTGCAGAGCATAGGAAGCAATGAGCAGAACGAAGACACAACCTGCAGGAAAGACAAGATTTTGCCAACTGAAGATTAATATCCAGAGCACAGAGCAAGCACAAGAAGCTTCACAGAGAACACATAATCTGTTAAGAAGGTGCAAATGATCTCAAAAGCTATAGTATAAAGAATATATGAAAAAAATGCTCATATGTTTTACAGTCAAAAATGCAAAATTTTCACTTCAAATTTCACATCAAATCAGTCATAATTGCTTATAGCAAAAACAAAATTAAAACCAAAACAAAATACAAATGCTATTGAGGATATCTAGTGAAAAGAATCTTCAGGGAAAATTTTGTGAATGTAAATTATTAAAGCTGTTGTGGAAGACAGTATGCAGGATCCTAAACAAACTAAAAATATAGCTACTAAGGTACCCAGCTGTACCACCCCTGAGTGTATATATGGAGAAAATGAAGACAGTGCACAATAGAGATATTGATGTTCTGATATTAACTGTGGTGAGATTCAGCCCACTCACTGCTAAAGAGTCTATGGGAACAAGGTAGAGGGTGCACCCAGGAGCAGCTTCTCCCCCCAGGTCTGCTAGGCAGCCTCTCCCCTGGCTCCATCTTTACCTGCTTTCTAGAAAACTGTAGGTTCCAGAAGAGCTGCAGCTGAGTCCCCAGGGTTGTGCTGTCAGGGGTTACATATCAGGGTGACATGCTACTGGGATGCACTTAGAAAGACCTGAGCTAATCCAGAGGTCATGTTTAAATTTATAGGGCTCTTATATAAGGAAGACGAAATGGAGATTTTTGGTATAGTTAGTTATCAGGTCTGACATCACCATCAACCTTTCACACTGATGAAGTGTGAGAAATATTACCCAACTGAAGAAAACCAGAAGGAAGGGGGAGGGGGATCCCCCAACAAATCATAATGTGTGTCCTTAGTCCCTTGGCACAGCAGTGATGGTAGCTTCAAGAAATGGTGGGTCTGTGAGGGAAACACCATTGAAGGAGCAGCTCATTATTCCTATGAATCTGCAGCAGATGAGCTGACACTGAACAGAGGACAGCAGTGGCCTAAGGTGGACCTGAGAAGGGCTCTGCTCATTTGTTAAAATAAAATAATTTTGTACCCATAGATGTGAATTATGCACAGTATGAAATATTTTCCTGCCTCTGACAGAAACATTTGGTTGTAAGTTGAAAAATTAATTACTGTTACTATTATTTCCAAGCAAGGTTATTCTACATAATCTTTCTACATAATAAAATTGTGTAATTCAGCCAGGATTCATTTTGAGTGCTGACAACCTCCCCCACATGTTTCTGCAATAAAACTTTTACCAGAATAATCACATTTTTGTAGGCAAATCTGTGCTGTGCTGGTCTGACCTAGGATACCTGTGGACATGGGGCCTGTGTAGAGTGACTGAGATGAGACAGCCCTGCAGCTGGGCTCACCCAGCCCAACCCCGCTAATTTGCATGTACTCAGAGCCCCACCCACAGCCCTGAGGACTCTTCATAGGCTGCTCACACCCAGTGCAGGAATCAGTCCCAGTCACACAACATGAACATGAGGGTCCCTGCTCAGCTCCTGGGGCTCCTACTGCTCCGGATCCCAGGTGAGGAAAGAGTGAACTGGAAATTTACTCTAGTGTGGACAGAGTGGCCCGCTCCTTAGGGAGGTCCTGTTTTATCATTGTTGTGATAATATTTGTTATGTTTCTACCTCAGGTTCCAGATGTGACATCCAGATGACCCAGTCTCCATCCTCTCATGCAGCATCCATAGGAGACACTGTCACCATCAATTGCAAGGCCGGTCAGACCATCAGCAATTATTTAGCCTGGTATCAGCAGACATCAGGAAAAGCACCTAAGCTCCTGATCTATGATGCAGGCAGTTTGGTATCAGGGGTCCCCTCCATGTTCAGCGTCAGTGGATCTGGGACAGATTTCACTCTCATCATCAGTGGCCTGAAATCTGAAGATACTGGAACTTCTTACTGTCAGCATTATTATGGTACCCCTTCCACAGTGATGCACGCCCTGACAAAAACCATCCAGGGAAACAGATGTGAGATACAGCCTTTCTTTGAAGAACACTAAGTACTGAACTTCTCTTTCTTCTTGATCATCCCAAGTTTCACAGACATGATGATATTCTAGGTTTTTATTACAAGGCTTTCTGTATAGCAAAGCAAAGGAGACGTTATAGTAGAATTTCCAAGTACATTTTCTTTAATAGAAGGATCTGATGTCTATATTATGGTCACCACCTGGTTAAGGGGTCTGGAAGTCACAAAATTGGTTGCACAAGTAGTAAATTCTCTAGTGAGAAAACTGATCACATCTGTTATTGACAGTTCAGGCCCCTAACCCTGTGGTCCTTGGACTTGTCCAGGAAGTCCGGGTTTGGGAGCTCGTGGTCACGGCTGCCGGAAACCCATAATCAGGTGACTCTCCAGCCACCACCTCTTTTCATGGATCTGTTGTGGCCACTGGTGACTACTGACTCCTCCTCTTCTGATGTCTAAAACCATGTGAAGACTGTCAGTTGAGCAGTTCTGGGTCACGTGGGCTCTGTTAGGAACTGCAGTAATACCTCAGTTCACTAGTGTTTCTATTAGCAAAGAATTCAGTTTTCAAGCAAAAGTGTTTAGTAAAATTTATTTCCCCTTTGCAAGTTGTACATCATGTGACAAAAAGGACCACAGGCATGTTCCCTACACATACAAAGGCAGCAATGTCCCCCAAAATAGGGAAAGTAAGCTCATAAAATGCATCTCCATTTATAAACCATCTAACTGAAAGACAATCCGAGAAACAAGGCTCCTCACTTGATGGTGAGTTTTTAAGGAAACTATGACCCAGCATGGTCCCTGTCACTCAGACTCTCAGATTTCTCCTAAATGTAGGATGGAGCACAATATGGGGGATGTGCTTTCAAGTATTACTAGCACATCCTCTGTCATAGCTAAAGACTTCATGGAGACATATTACAAACAGAGTGAGAAATTATGGAAGTGATTTAAAACTACTCCTTTAACAAATAAATGGGTACATTTAACCGAGTCATATTTACAGGTGACATCTTCCTTTTCCTTAAAAAGCAAATACTTGCTCTTCAAAATCTCAGTCTCAGTGTCCCGGTGAGCTTAGATTTCATGTAGCTTTCATCCCAGGCTCTTCTGGAGGCACCGCCCTGACCCTATCTCCACCTTTCTGGCTGTCTCTGTGGGGAGAGTGCCACCCTTTCCTGCACAGCCAGTGAGATGTCAGTGTAATGTCAGCAGTAGAATGCTGAGCAGTGTCATCTATAGAAACCAGGATGGGCCACAAACTCCTGGTCCCCAGCGTGTCCTGTCTGGAGTCTGGCAGCAGGTTTGGACAGACTCTACACTCTACATTCACCCTGTGTATCTGGAGGATGCTGCACACCATTACTGTCCTGAGGAGAGGTGCTTCCTTCCACATTGCTCTGGGTCTAAACAGAAATGGCAGAATGTAGCTGCTCCACAAGGCGCAATATCTCCCGCATATCATTTCACATAGCACCTTAGAAGAGGTCTCTGGCCTTGTTTCGACACAGTGTGGGCAGACAGCCCAGCTGTCATGCAGACAGCCCTAAATTGGTGTTTGCGTCTGTACTACACTATATTGTATACATTAATCATTTCCTTACTAAAAGAAGATTTTACTAGTCTAGTTTCTCATTGCTTTTTTAGATTCAGCAATCCTATTTCAGGGAACAATTTTAAATTTGATGGCACTTTATCAGTCATTTTAAATAAAAAAGGACTTTGAATAGTTACTTAGCCATACATCTTTCAGATAAAGGCCTATTTATTAAACCCTAATATTTTCTTCTTGTCTGTCTGTGTTTGCCTTTCTTTTCTTCTCTTTGGAGTATGCAGATTTTAAACTAGAGTTTATCACTGAGCTGTACCCTTAGACTTTATTCCTTTTCTTTTTTTCTTATAGACACTAACTTGTTAACTCAGTTGTCCAGTCTGGGCTTGAACTTTCAATCTTACTGCCTGTGGCTCCAATATTTCTTTGACTGGAGGCATAAGCAGTCATAAACTGTCTCTTGCTGTATTATTTTTCTATTTGCTTGTGCTCCCCTCCTCTTCTGTAAAAGTCAAAAAATATTGTGATTTAGGTCATATATATATATATATATATTTTTTTTGCATTCAGATGTCTCCATATTTCTGTTTATCTCCAAATAGATCTTCCATTCTAGATTCATTGTTTTATTTCTCCTCATCCAGTGTGCATGTCTTCTCCCCATGACAATTCCATATATGAGTTTGTCAATGATTTTTCCCATTGGAACAAAATATCTGATTAAATGAGAAGTAACTTAAATGAGTAGTTTATTTTGGCTCACAGTTTAAAGGATTTGGTCCATAGTCAGCTGGCTCCAGGCACAAACATTATGGTAGATGGGCAAGAGACAGAAAAGATCGTCACTTCATGGTGTTTGGGAGCAAAGAATGAGGGAGACAGAGAGACACTACAAAGGCACTCCTGTAGTGTGTTGTCATCTCCACACTGGCTGTAATTAGTAATAGCTCATTGAACTATGAATTCATTCATAGGTTAAAGCACTGAGGAGTGTAGCAGAGTATGAGGATAATCCTCTTACCAGTCCCAAACCCCACTTTTTAAGATTTTTTGGAGGATATTGTAAGTATGAAACATAGTATCTTTTCTGCTTGCTAAAAGACTCAGGTCCATCTCAATGTATAAAATGCCTTTAGTCAGTTTGTAAGACTTCTAAAGTCCTTACAGTTTAAATTCTTCCCAAAGTGCAAAGTCTACCCTACCTCAAGCAACTTTGAGCTGAGACGCTATGTAAAATTCAGAGCAATGATGAATTCTTCCAATATTCAAAGGTACATGACCAACATTCTCATTCTAAAAGGGAGTAATAGGTGGGTATAAAAGAGTAAGAACACAGCAATTCCAAAACCCAGGGGGGAAAATATTAAACCCCACAGCTCCAAGCCCAGTATCAAAGACACGCGGTAGGAAGGTGTCAGCTCTAACGCTATGAGTGGCTCATCACTCTGGTCTTGCCAGTTTCAGCCCCAGAGCCTTTTTCAAGACAGCTCTGATTGTAACCTGTGATTCTCCTCAGCAGATATTACACATTCCTGGCATCTTATTTATCCTTATCATCTAGAACTAGCAGAAGTCAGAGAAAAGCCCTAAGATTAAATGTTTAGTCAGGAACTCCAGTAAGTTCCAGTGGCAGTGGATCTGGAGGAAAGGATCCTCTCTCTTACTCCAGCAGCGTGCAGCCTTGATATTTTACCAAAATCTTTTCTGCACTCATATCCAGCTACACATGGAAACACACTCAGCATATGGGACATCAAGAGGAGCAGCTGGGGGACTTGCCTCACTTTTATGCTCTCCTGGGAGCTCATGTTATAGCTTGTATCATGGAAAGAGGGAACTGCCAGTCTGTAGACAGTAGCGAGCAGCAACGTCTTCCTGCTCTAGGCTATGGATGGTGAGACTGTGATCTCTGTCAGATCCTCTGCTGCTGAACCTTAATGTGACCCCAGACTGCAAATTATGTGGGCCATATGTTAGGAGTTTAGGAGTTTTTCTTATCATCTTTGTGATAGGCAGTTTTCTTACTGGCTTCACAAGCAATCGTGACACTATGTTCTACAGATGCTGAAAGAGTGGTTGGTGACTGAATCACTTGTGCTCCCAATTCTGAAAACACACACAAGGAAAATTCACACAATTAATAACACTACAAGAAGATTTCTGTGAGAAGTTGAACTGACCACAATAGCCTCAGCCTATCTCCACTGGTGTCTTCCTTAACCTGGGAGCCAGAGCAGCCAGAACCCCAGGAACAGAGCAGAGATCCATGTGTCCATCTGGTCTGACTAGTTCTTGCTCCCAATGTGAACAGCCTCTACTCAGCAGAATGGTGCATGTCAATTAGCAGGGCCTTGGCAGGGATGGGCACAGCTGCAGTGCCCAGGGTCCACAGCTGTCTCAGGCTGGACCCTGGTAGTCTAGATTCTCCTGTAGGAAATGAGTTTCCTACTGGGTCCACTATATTATGAAAGACATTTTAGAAATGCATTTTATTCTGCTAGTTCCTGTGCTACTGAAGTTTTATTTATGAGGTCTTTCTTTATGCCACTGTCTCCTAAAAATTCTACCTGATCTGTTTTCGAGCAGATTTGGTGTCTATGTTTTTAATATTTAGGTCTCTAATCCACTTTGATTTTAGTTTACTACATGGGAAAGAGATACATCTAGCTTTAATCTTTGGCATGTTGAAGTCCAGTTTTTGTAGCACAATTTGTTAAAGAGGCTGTGTTTTCTTCATTGAAGATGTTTGGCTCCTTTGTCAAAGATGAGGCAGCTTAGTCTGTCTGGAGTTGTTTCCACATCTTCTAGTCTATTCTGATGATCCTCATGTTTTTTAACTACCTGTACCATGCTGGTTTTATCACAGTGGCTTTGCAGTACAGTTTCAAGATGGGGACTAGGATATCCCCTGCCATGTCGTTGTTGGCTAGAATTGCTGGCATCTCATCTTATTAAAAATTTCTGCACAGCAAGAGGAACCAGTGACTGAGCAAACAGACAACCAACAATATGGCGAAAAATTTTACCAGATGTTTCTCAAACAAAGGAATACTGTTTACAGTATACAAAGAACTTAAAAAAAATCAGCTCTCCCAAATTAAAAAAACCAATTCAAAAATGGGCATTTGAATGAATGGACATTCTTCAGTTGAAGTAGCAGAGCTAGCTAAGTAACATATGAAGAAAAGTTCAATATCACTGGTCATTCAAGAGATGCAGATGAAAATAACACTGATATTCCATCTCATTCCAGAAAGAATGGGTGTTGTCATGAAATCAATCAATGCTGTTGGAACTGTGGGAAGAAAGAAACACTTCTCCACTATAGGTGGGAATATAGACAGGTGTAATCAATGTGAAGATTCCTTAAAACCTAGGACTTGAGGTCCCATTTGACTCTGCTAGTCCTCTGGTAGTTATATACATGAAGCATTTGAAAGAATCATGCCACAGTGACATCTGAACATCCATGTTTATAGCAGACCAGTTTGTAACAGCTAAATCTTGGAAACAGCCCAAATGCTTTTCAGTAGGAAACTGGATAGAGGATGTGTGTTTTTCTTTTAATAAAATGGAGCATTAGCTATAATGAGTGATAAATTTGAATCATTTACACTCAAATGGATGTAACTTGAGTACATACTCATAAATTAAACATATAAGACACAGATGTGCAAATACTGTATTTCTCTGGTATGGGGAACTGAAAGTGTAAATGAATTCTAAAGTGTATGCTAGGTATTGTGCAATAGGAAGAAAATGTTCAAAAGGGAAAGAGCGGGTAGAGGGAAGTAAAGAAGGGAAAAAACAAATTTGATGGTTAATAAAAGGAAACAAAATTTATGTATATAGGAGGTTGGGGCTTGTATGGTGGGCAGGGGAATAGGAAAATGAAATTTAAGATTTGTTATATACAGGTACAAATTCTCAATGTTGAATGTAATCATAATATATGTACAAAATGTACCAATAAAAACAATCTTAAAAAAGAATAATTTTCAGAACTTGAGTAGGATCTAGATCTAGATGTATAAGCTAAAGAGCAATTGTACTATAATTATACAAGAGAAAATAGTAATTATTTTTGGAAATAAAAAATTTATTCATACATTTTAGATAATTATAATAACATTTATCAAATTCCTTATGAAAACATTATTTTAAAATTTAATCAGTTTATTTTATAGGAGGGCACTATCATATCTTCAACTTAGTGTGAGATATTTCCAGTCAATGTATAAATGTGTGTTCATGTGTTTGAATTTGTCTTATAGCTATAATAACTGTATAACATTTTTCACATTTTCAAATAAATTAGACATATCAAGGATACATTAAACAGGTTCAAAATCATTTTGTAATGGCCCTAAGCCACTACTCTTTATTAATTTACCAAGAAATTAGTTACTGGTTCTCAATGATAATATTATGTTTCCTAGTGTGTGTTTCACTCTAAGATCCACCACTATCCAGCTTAAACATCTCTTTCATACCCAGTAACCCAATGCATTGCATGTTATCCTTAGTGTGAGGCCCCCTATTTGTACCATTGTCTTCCATTTTCCACTATTTCCCATGGCTTATTAGCATGCAGGGCTGATCGGTGCTGTAAGAACTGGTAAGGTGAATATAAAACTTATTTCTTCCTATAATTTTACTATAACTATTGGAATAATCCTAACCTGTTGCAACACTTTGTTCTCCTAAGAACAGCTATCCCTGGGTGTCTCTATGGAACACCTAGGGCTACATTCAGGATCCAATTTGTTTAATCCAAGATAATCTCCTATCTAAACAGCCTTAATTTATCTGCAAGCACAGTTTTCCCACATATGATACATTCACAGTTCTGTGGGTCTGGTACCATGGAGATCACACTCAGAACAGCATTTCCTTCTATGTTTTTCTAATGAATTTCTCAAATCTGTATTCTCTCATGAGATTGGTAATTTCATGCAGGAGAATTCATTACTAACCAGCACCCACAGCCTTTGAAGGGAGAGCTACGGCTATCAGAGAATCACTGATAGAGTATGACCAGCAGCTGAGAGCATTAGCTTCTGTATTCTGGATTCCAGGAGCTTTGAGTGTTATAGGGAAGAAGTGTGGACCTTATGGCAGAGGTGCTCTGAGAAAGTATCAGACAATCCCTATTTCTAGCATCAACTTCCCAGTTATCAGAATCCCAAATGCAATTAATGTCTGTAGTTTAGACTCAGATTCCCTTATGTGCATTCAAACAATGGCTGCTAGGAAAATATGGCATTTGTTGTGCAACTGCAAACTTCACTGGATTCAAATGTCATAAGTTCTGTTCTTAATGAAACCTGAAGGGCACTATCATGTCTGTGCTGTGGGAAGGAAGAGAAAAAAGAGTTAGGATATAGAAGAGCCTCATTGTCTCCTCTACAAGGTATTTTAGTGAGCGTTAAAGCCTGACTTTATCTGAGAAACTCTCAGTAGCAGGTGGAGGCACCAGGAAGCACAGCTGGGGCAGTGGCCTCACACTTCTGCTTCACTGAGTGGTTTATGTCATGGCTCGTATTACTGTAGGAGGGTTACTATAACCTTATTGACAGAAATAGGTTGCAACATCTTCTGGCTCCAGGTTGCTGATGGTAAGAGTGAAATCTGTCCATGATCCACTGCCTCTGAACTTCTGTAGGACCCCAGGTCCCAAATTAGATGCTCCATAGATCAAGCACTTGGGAAGTTTCCCTGGTTTTGTTGAAACCAGTTTAAGTTATTGCCAATACCCTGACTGGCCTGGCAAGTGATGGTGACTGTCTCTCTGACAGCAGCAGAAAGGGAGGGCAGAGACTGGGTCATCCGGTGTCACATCTGGCACCTGACAGTAGAAACGTGAACAATATCCACACAATCAATCACATGACAACTGAATTTCCACAGTCATCAAATCCCCAGAGGTGCCCTCCTCACCTGGGAAGCAGAGCAGCAGGAGCCCCAGGAGCTGAGCGAGGACCCTCATGTCCCTGCTGTGTCCTGACTGGGACTGACTCCTGCACAGAGTGTGAGCAGCCTGTAAAGAGTCCTCAGCGCAGAGGGCGGGGCTCTGGGTACATGCAAATCAGTAGGGCTGGGCGGGGCCAGGCACAGCTGCCTGTACAGACTCTCAGTGGCGTCAGGCCAGACCCGGGCTGACAGACTGTCCTGCACCCAAGAGTTTCCCTCTTCGTTCAATTACAAAGACTTATTGGGGGAGTTTTCAAAACTGTATTTGGGCTCCAGCCTAGATGAATAACCTAATTAGCACTTGTATTAAGATCACATAAGAAAATACATGTAAGGAAGAGACTATTTTGAGTCCCTCAGATCTTCTTTCTTGTTTTCACTTCAGGAAGGTAAGTGGTTATTTTCCACCAGGCTAGCCCTAGTTAGAGGGAAAATAATCTCATGTACTATGAAAACACACACGAAGAAGTGCACCCCTAATGTGTGACCCTTCTATCTCTGTTCCCATGTCCAGCTGGCTTCAGAAGCAGGGTGTTTGTGTCAGCGCTCCTTCAGTGTCTCCTTCCAGCCTGTGAACTCTGCCTAGTTACTGGTCATCAGATCAAGGAGTAAAGACAGCACTGGGCAACCTCTCAGGGGCCGAACTCGAAGACAGCAGCCTCCTCACACTGACTTGCTGGCTCCCCTCGGAGCCTCCCATGGAGAGTTACACCTGTCGTCCGTGTGAGGAATCGTCACTGCTGATCCTTCAGTGTCTGCACTTCACTGCGCTGCTGCTGCTGTCACCAGCCTCGCCTCTTCTTCCTGTGCTCTCTAGGGTACAGGACGCAGCTCTTCCAGACCCTGCAGTGAGCCCCAGGAAGGCCTGAGTGCACAATCCTCAGAAGCGCCAGCACACTGTGGCTCAGTGACCTGAGCTGACATAACCCAGCGGCATTTTCTCTGTGTCTCCAGGTTGGCTTCACGTCCAGTCGTCCTCTCCGGGAGTGGAAATATCAAAGGGCCTTTTCCTGTCCATCTTCTCTTCCTGCCTCACTGTTCTCTCTCCCTTCCACTGCTTTCTGCACTTAGTAAATGTGAAGTGAGCGAGCTCAGGGGATCTTACTCATCAGATGTCATTTTAAACTAAAAGATGTGAACATTTAATCTACAGCTGCCATGTGCCGCCCTATACCTTGTAGTGTTTTATGTGCTTTTATGGTCCAAACTAAATTCCACCAACCCATTTCTGTGTAATTAGAAGGCAGCAAAGAACTCTTAGCAGGTTATCTCTGAATTTTCCTTGAATCACTTTTGTGTTGTTTCCAAAGGCTGTTGTAACACCCAAATTTTGTTGTTCAAAACAATTGTCACAGATGTTCTGAAAGTCGGGACAGCAGAGTGTGACATAAGACTCAGTGAAGAGTCATTGGGGTTCGCAGGCAGAGCACCCTGCTGAGTCTCCACCGTGGTTTCTGCTCCTCGCCTCCCCCAGCGCTGATGCCCGAGCTCTTCTGGGCTGCGGTGCCTCACGCCATATTTCCTGCATTCACCAGGACTTGCTGTGCTTGGTCTGTTCTAACTCCTCCTCCATCTCTTGCATGAAAAAGAGTCGAGATTGTGTGCAGGGCTAAACCTCTAATCCAGGCTAAGCCTAATATCTAAATGTCTTCATTCCATAGCCAAAAAGGAACTTCTCCCATATAAAATATATTCATAATTCTAGTGGGACAAATACAGCTGAAATAACGCTGTATATTGAACAAGCTCTCAGATGAGCTCTCGCTGAGTGAAAACACATTCTGATATCAATATTTCACACTTGCTGTCTCTCATTTCCACTCTCTTGATCTCCCTCTCACCCCACCTCCCAATAGTAATAAAACTCTTTCTTCTCTTTTTATGTGTATTCAGTGTCAGAGCCAGAGGGGCTCTCACGGTAGGACATTGTGTGGAGTGTGTGTGAACTGCTCTGTCACCATTATACTGCAGAAGGAGGAAACACAGAAACACACCCCCACCCCAGCTGGGGACAAACTATCTCAGAGCGTCTTCTTGGCCTACAAATCCTTTGAACTTTCAGGATCCGGGGCCTGCAAGCTCAGGGAAGGTACAGACAGATTCTCCACCCGACAGCATCCACTTCTGATTCCATCTGCCCAATTGCCCCTCGCTGTGGGCAGCACATTTGCTGAGACATGAAGGAGGTGAATAATCATCCCACAATTGGAAGAGAGTGTGATTTTTGTTACGTCTTTCTCTTTTAAATCCATGAGGCACTTGGAGATGCATTCAACATTTTTGTATGAGAATTATTTACCTAGCATGTTTAATTCAGGTTATAGTAGAAATTCATAAATTGTGAATATTATGGTGATGTTGTTAAATTTCTCTACAAAAAGATCTTTACTTCTAGCTTGATACAATACATGATTCTCACCAACTAGTGCATTTCTGACAAGTCCCTTATACATGCCGATTGGCATCTGCAAGAATTTTGAGGAGCAAGGCATGCGATTTTTGAGGAGGAGGAAGGTTTCACATATTTATTAACTTTATTAACCATTCTATTTGATTTTTGATGACATACTCCTATACTTTAATATAATCCCTCATTTTGTGTTTGCTACCCGAATTAACAATCTTTTGCTGTTATGCTTCTAGATGGGCTATAACACAGAAAAGAATTTTATATGTATTATGGGTCAGTTCCTTATAGGACAATGAGATGTGACACTGTGGTGAAGAGATGATGTAAAAGAAGATGAGAAGAAGCTATTAAAGAAGAAAGGGATCAAAGAGAGTATGAAAAGAAGACAAAATGGGATAACAGGAGAGTAGAATGATTATGAATGTAAAAATATGAAAAAATGAAACACTGTTATACATAACACATGTATTAATGAGAGATACTTGTAGACATTAAGTAATAAATATTTACCCTAATTTTAGTAGACTTTACTTGAAGTTCTCTACTGTTCAAATGTATTATAAATATGACTGCATATCACACACTTTATCTTAGAGATAGCTTTGGCCCACTTGGTAATTTTAATGTGTGTTTTTATATTTGCCAAAGTCCAAGGCAGAAATAATATAGTGGTGGCTCTGTGTGGAGGAGAACCGCTAATGTCATGGTTACCAGAAAGAAGACAGAGAGAGATAGACAGACAGACAGAGACACAGAGATATATAGAGACAGAGAGTATGCAAATAGAATAATATACTCTTTCATGTTACCACCATTTGATCAGGCCCAACCCAGCAAGGCAGATATTAAATGTCGTAGCTTCACGTACATGCCTGAGAGAACTTATGGTAAGTTATGACCTCTGATGGGCTTGGACAGTCCTGCCCCTACAACATCACCACTGGAGCAGTTGTGGCCTCACACTTGGCCAGATTTTGCTCCCTGCTGATAATTCTTCTTCGTGCTATCTCCATTTCTTGGGTTCTCCACAGTACATTTATCTTCATCCTGATGGATTTGTACATTGCACTCTCAGGACACATTGCCTGGCATCCCACAACTTTCTCCAAAGGCTGGGTAGAAACAAACTTTTGCACTCTTCATGTCTGTAAAGCCAGTAGTATGTGGATAAAACCAAGGA
Source organism: Petromus typicus (assembly GCA_004026965.1). Taxonomy (NCBI): domain Eukaryota; kingdom Metazoa; phylum Chordata; class Mammalia; order Rodentia; family Petromuridae; genus Petromus; species Petromus typicus. The sequence continues at coordinate 5,312 of PVIR01011108.1, read as the reverse complement.
CACTACCCCCTTGAGCAGTAGCTAGACCCTCTAGGATTGTGGAAGCAGAGGTCTCTGAGTGCCTGAATGACTGCACTCTGGAACACTGTTTCTCATTTGGCTCTAAATTAACTGAGATCCCTATAGCTTGTTTCTTACTCCAAAGTTTTTCATTTTTCAGCAGTGATGGGTGGGCTATTGCTTATTCCTAAGAAGCCCTCAAGTTATTTTTCTGTGGTCCTTATAGAAAGTATTTGGCTTCCTTTTAATGTGTCTTCCCACAACCAAGCTCTCAAAGCTCCTACCTCTGTAGGTGCTTCATTTCTGATGAAACTGCAGACTTTGTTTTTTCCTCTTATTTATCACTGTAAATCTGTCAAAAACCTGTTAGTAGTACTTATGGCACAGCCTGAAGCAAACTTGATTTTCTCACTGTGATTATTTTTGTAGGATGCTCTGCCTTCTGAGCAAAGAAGCAATGTGATGTGACTAGAAACATACTTTTACACTGTCAATTTCAACTTTAAATTTTGTGAGACAATATAAATATGGAATCTGTTAAATCCAGCGAATATTTCAGCTTTGATTGAAAGTATCTTGGCTAATGAATAAGCTTTCCTTATGAAACAATTATCTCAAGAACATCTAGATAATGAGACCTTTTGGGTTCCTCTTGCAGTTTCCATGGGAAGGAGATTAGTACCATTTCCACCTTCCTTTCCTCACCTCAGGGGAAGAGTAGCGAAAAGCACAAAGGCCAAAATGCGGAAGTCATTTTGACTACACAGATCTGACTCACTCTAGCTGAACTTTCTCTTCCCTTGAGGATCCATTAATAGCACCTTGGAGAGGAAGAAAGTCTCTGGGAAAGAATTATGCAAAACAGATTTGGTTCGAGTACAAACAAAGCATTAAGCAGAGAACTCTGCTTTAATTTCTCCTCATCAGCTGCATTCTCTGATGTGGTTAAATACCCCTGTAGCATTTTCCTGGAACACATGACAACTATGTACAGTGGCCCAACCATGTAAGCATTGAAGCTCATGGGATGCACCCATTCTGCCCCATGCCAGCTTCTCAAAATGAAGAAGGTCACTGAAAGCCAGGGCCCTTCAGGAGTCCAGCATGAAAAAGTCAGCAATCTGAGAATATATTATGGCACAAATATATCTAAGTGAGATTAAGCATCCAGTGTTCAATCAAGAATTTGTTTACTTTTTTTTGAGTAAATAAAGCAGAGGATAATGTATGACATATGTTTAGAACATGAACAGAGCCACTATTTTGGTTTTTGTAACAGTTACATAGGGCATATTTAGATGCATATAAACAAGGTGCATTAAGCTTTCTCTAGTATAAGGCTTATGTCACCATTCCAAATATTTTCTCTATCAAGTAATTCCTCTCACAACTCTTTTTTTTTTCTCTAACCCCTTACTATATTGAGTTTTCTTTTTGTTCCAAACTATTTCAGTCTTGCTTTCACTTCCTCTTTTTTCACTTGTTGATTAACTTATGTTTTGAGAGAGGTTCTTACTAAATCAGGGTGTAGACTAGAGCAGGTTTTATGAGATAATATGCCTGCCTCAGACTCTCACATTGCTGGGGTTATAGTCATGCACCACCATGCCTGGCTTCCATTTTTTCATTTTAATAACAAATGATCTAAATCAGAAATCAGAAATGGGAAATGTCATATTCTTGAAATCTAATTTCAAATAGAGCAAACAAATGTGGACTTGTTTAAACTCTGTAAAATTATACAATATTTTTGAAGAAATTAAAATTTCTGTTGACTTTTTGAAAACCTAATTATGCTTGTCTTCATACTGAAAGTTGTTTGGGGGATGTTGTAAGATGGTAACTAATTACACATCGTGGAACAGTTTCTGGCATCTCAGAAAGAACTGAGGTGGAATAGAAGGATTGTATTTAGTCTATTTTGCCAGGGAAGATGTTGTCACTAACTGGTCAACTGGATTTTCCCACGAGCAAATGAGGAAAATTCCAGTTCCTGGTATTGTGATGTCACAGCTGGATTCAGAATGAATTTCTGGAGCATCAAGATTCAGTGTCTGTCTTGTTCCTCTGTTAGCAACAGAGCAGGTTCACTCCTTCTATCAAGACATCCCAAACATCTGCATCTTGAAGCAAATTCCTCAAATAATTTTCTTAAAAAAGGAAAGACCTTAAGAGGTAGTCATTAGAATCTGGCCTATTTCTTTCCAGTGAGTTGAATGGCAAAAATACTATAGATTCAGAGAAATGTGATTGGAAAAAAGTGGTCATATTATATTTTTAGAATACTCAAAAATATATATATGTTATGATATAGAAGACTAAAGGAAAGAGAACATGTCTGCTCTCTCTGAATGCAAATTTATTCATTAGCGCAGGCTATTATTTTGCCATCATTAGTGCATACAAGGTGAAAAACAATTTGGAACTTAGTTCTTCCCAAGTCATTGAAACTTATTCAAAAGCTGAGATCTTTCCTGTTGAGATCAATACCCAGTTCAAGATACTTGCTTTGTAGCTCCCAAAGGTTCCTCTGCACAGGCTGCCATAGCTATGGCTCTTTGGTAACTTCATCCATCATCATTATCTGGATATCTCCCATTTTTTCTTGTTGGGAATACAAATCCCTTGAATAGTACTCAGTGCTGGCTTATTTGGGAGATCAGTTGGGAGGTTTTATCACACATAAAGACCTTGACAAGTTACAATATCTGACAGGGAAGCAGCTGGGACCTGAGACTCAAAGAGGTTTTTGTCACAGGCTGTAGCACGATGGGGTGGAGTGCTTTGCCACTGCTGACAGTAATAGGTGGCAGCATCTTCAGTCTCCATGCTGCTGGTGGCAAGCAAAAAAGAGGTTCCTGACCCACTTCCACTGAAGTGAGTGGGGATTTCTGAGGCCAGGTTGGAAGTGCCATGGACCAGCAGGAGCTGTGGAAGAGTTCCTGGCTTCTGTTGGTACCAGCGCAAGTAGCTACTGCCTACACTGGAGCTGGCCATGCAGGTGATGGTGACACTGCCACCTGAGGAAGCATCCAGGGATCCTGGAGCCTGGGTGAGCACAATTTCTCCATTGGACATGGTGGTCATACACAAGATATGAGGAGTTGAAAGTCAGGAGTAATAGAGACACAAGAATGTCTGCATATTGTACATCATAGAAAAGCAACTAAGTGCAACGTATTATATTCTGAAATTTTCCTGAAAAGAAGAACAATCATTGTTGAGTTTCTCTCTTTTACCTGTGACACTGACCAACAAAAAGCTAAAAAATCTGAGCATGAAAGTCCATTGTATTTCTTGAACTCTGCCCCAGGCTGCCCAGAACTCTTCTCTTAAAATCACCCTGAAAGAGGTCTGGACACTTCATGGTTTCTGAGGAACCACTATGCAAATCATCAGGGCGAAGGCTGGGGGCTTCAGGATCACACACCCACATGGTCCTTTCCATTATTTGTAGGAGATAAGTTGATATAAAAGAGGGACTTTTTCTGTATTTATTTGTCCTGGGAGTTGGTTGATGTGGCTGATGTAGAGCATTATTTATTGAAATAAACAGAACACATATGTGTAAATAGCAAATAATTTCTCTGGAAGGAGAAACCAGAGATGTAAATAAAGACCAAAATGTGTAATAGATATTGTGAAATAGGGAGAAAATGTTCAAATGTGTGAAACATGAAGAAAATGTTCCAAGGGAAAGGAGCTAGGAAGGGGAGGCAGGGGAAAGGAAAGAAGGGAAAGAAGAATATCTAAGGTAAGAAGGAAAAAATAGAAGCTAATTTTATGGATATAGAGGTGGTGGAGGGGTTAGAGGAAGGGCAGGGAATGAGAAAAAATACAAATCAAGGGAATTCTGGGAGACCACTGCCTCCATATAAATTGCTCTTAAACCTGAAAACAGCAGATGTGGGAAGGAAAGGAAGGACAGCAGAGAAATCTAGATGGAAGAGATGAGAAGCAAATATTGATTAAGGCTAAAGAAAGAAGAGCGACCTGGGGAGCGGTCTATCCCTTTTTCCCTCTCCCCAGAGGGGGAGTGGCGGTCCACCCTGCCGGACCTCGCACAGGCACCCCAGCACAGGAACCTAGGGATTACATACAGAGTGCAGACGGCCTCTGAGATACAGGTTCAGAGTAGCCGAACTGTGTGCCAGACCTCCTGCAGCTGCGGTAAAGGGCTTACACTCCCAGATCTGGACTCACGGGAGAGGGCAAAGGACCTGCAGGAGGAAGCCCCACTGACCGCCTGCTGGGACCGAGGATCCACGCTGCCAGAAGAGGTCTCCAAGCTCCTGTGGGATCAACCAAGACAGTTTCTACCACAGGGAACTTGCGACCTCAAAGCCTCCAGCTCTGGGACACACCAACTCTGGACAACAACTGGGACACCCCCTCCCTCCCTCCATACTGAAAGGGGCGGCCCCTGCTCTGAGACCTGAGAACCTCTGCTTCGGTGAGTCTCTGGGTCCAGCGCCACCTACAGGACACTGGACTCACATCAGGGGAAAGCCTAGAACTTCACAGCTCTTTTTCCCTGTGACCTATAAACTTCAATCTGTGTGTCTCAGCCCATATAGGAATCAATTATTCCTCGACTCTAACAGCTGGCTATTAGTGGACTCAATCTTACCCTATTATGTTTTTATCTCTGTTTGTTTTATTTAGTTCTGTGTTTTTGTTATTCTTGCTGCTGCTTTTTTTTTCTTCCCTCCCTTTTCCTCTTCTTTTCCTTTCATCTCTCCCTTTTTTCTACTCTGTGCCCACTCTACTAGTCTTCATTTTTCTATTTCATTGCATCCTTTAATCATATTACTAATCTGGCCCTCCTCTATTTCTCTGCCACCTAACTCCTTGGTAACCCTTTCACTTCCAAAAGGTGATGCTTGAATGATGTTAATATATCCATGGTTAATTTTAAGTCTGGGCATTTGATCATAGTTCTGGCTTATGAGGTTGGAAGGGTCAGAGCCACAACTACCAGTTTACCATTTCTTGGGTTATATTTGATATTGTTAATACTTAGTGATTTTCTTGGGTTGTGTTTGAAATCATTAAGGCTTAGTGCTAACCTTAAGGGACCTAAATATTAGGAAGAAAGAAATTTGCAACAAACATCACCAGATAATAGGACAACTATAAAGCCAAATACAACAGTAGGGACAAAATCTCAGAAATGAGGAAACATTCAAACTCTCAAATGCAGAGATCCTCACCCCAAGGTAATATGAGGGGAAGGGAAATGGAGAAATCTGAAACTCAATCACCAGGACTCTCTGAGGTGATAACTAAAGAAGATCTAATACAATGGAAAT
>PVIR01011107.1:36729-47858 GCA_004026965.1 Petromus typicus | reverse complement strand
TTTCAGTTTCTTTTGAGTAAGGAGGGCCAACTTCTGATCACAAGCAAAGGGCTACAAGGACACAAGAGAGGGCATGCCAGTCAGAGCGGCTAGTCTGAAAGCCTGACCCCCTCTTGATCTTAGTCTGCAGTCACTAGCAACTAGGACCTCACTGGTGGCCAAGGGACACCCAGCAGGGCAGTGCTTCAATAGGCAGAGCGAGGGACACCTTCTCTCTTATGTTTTTTAGAAAAACGGGAAGCGTGGTCTCAATTCCCAGCAGCCCTTTGGAATGAGTGCTCAAAATCGGGGCTCTTTTGAGAGCCCAGATTCTGAAAAAGTACAGTCTGACCTATTGCATTACTGGCCCTCCGTACCCTTTGGGAGACAAAGTTAGAAAATGGCCTCAGCCTCAGTTCCCCCTGTGGAAAAGTACTCCCTCAAGACAAAACTATCAGCCTTTGGGACAAGTAACCTCTCCACTTCTAAGATCTTTTTATTGTTTCTTTAATCCTAGTGACACAGGACCTATATTGAGATTCCTTGAATTCTCCCTCTGCAATGTCTCTTTCTAATATGTATAGGACTACAATAAAAAGACAGGGACTTCACCGAGACCCAAAAGAGAACATAGTAGCTGAACTTCTCTCAAACACACTGCAAAAAGTACTCAGAGGCCTGGACAGGATCCATGTTGGAACTGAGTGACAGCAATCGTCCTGCCTGGGGTCATCACTCCCAACACTTGGGCCTTGTACTCTATAAGACAGGACACTACTTGTACCCCAGACTTCCTGTCTTCACTCTCATGATCCAGACATTGCTAGTCCGCCCCCCACACACAATCACATGATTGAAGACCTCCTTTGCAATTTTCTGGATCCAGACCTCCCTCCATAACCCACAGGCCCTTGGGGGCCAGTAGCCCCTCCCTGGAGGCAGGTCATATCCACTTTTAAATTTACCTGACTGGTAAACAAGACCACACAATCTCCCTCCTAGGAACTGGTCTATTTTTTTTTTTTAATCGTGAAATAGGTACATTTTATGTATACATCATGATCACACTCAACATTGAGAATTTGTACCAGTATATAACATGACTTAATTCTCATTTTTTTCCCATTCCCTCTTCCTTTATTTTTTTTGAGACAAGGTCTTTCTCGTTTTGTAGTTCAGGTTGTCCCTAAACTCACCATGTAGCCCAGGCCAGCCTCGAACTCACAGCTCTTCTCCTACCCCTGCCTCCCCAGGGCTGGGATTATAGGCGTGAGATACCACACCCAGAATTGTGGTGTGTGATTACAGATTGAACTAGGGATTTTGGCTTGCAAGGCAGACAGAATCACTGAGCTAAATCCCTGCCTCCCCTCTTTTTGAGACAGGGTCTTGTTAAGCAGCCCGAGTTACCTTGACTTGCAGTCTTCAGTCTCCTGCATACTGGGATTACACACCTGTGCCACCACCCTCTGATAGTGGCTCAGTGCCCCTCGGTTTATTCTCCAGTACTGCTAAATAAAATGAAAATACTGTAGCCCTCTGGCCTGGTGGAATGGTGCCCACCTGTAGTTTCAGCTCTCTGGAGACACAGGTTGAACCCAGAAATTTAAGGCTGGCCCAGAAAAGAAGTGAGACCTCATTTAAAAATGAATGGGCAGGTTGGGGATTTAGCTCAGTGGTTCAGGTGCCTGCCTTGCAAGCACAAGGGCCCAGGGTTGATCCCTGGTACCCACATACAACAATCCCAGGCTTGGTGACTCATACTCACCAGCAATCAATACCACATACTACAGTGCCAGGAGTGGTGGCTCCCATCTATAATCCCAGCACTCAGGAGAAAGAGACAGGAGGATTGCTGTGAGTTTGAGGCCAGCTTGGGCTACATAGCGATTTCAAGGCCAGTCTGAACTACATAGCAAAACCCTGTCTCAAAAAAAAAAAAAAAAAAACTAATGATCTAAAAATATTGATCTTCAGAAGGAACAAAGAGAAGGAATTAGGGCCTCAATCTCCTTCTCATTCCTAAAATGCAAATTTCCTTCCTTCTTGTCTGCACATTACGCCTGTTTAGAAAGACAGCCTCTGTCAGGTCACACAGGATGTATACAGACACATGTGTGTACACATGTACACACCGCTACGGGGAGAAAACGGGCAGCATATTTATAAGTAAGTAACTATTATTAAGTAGCAGCATTTCTTGCTAAACCCCAAATGGAGCTCTGTCTCTCTTCGCAACCTTCTACTTTAGTACCAGCTAGAAGCCCATGAAGACCTGCTCAGTCCTGCCCTCTCCTGATCCAGCCCACAGCCGGGAAGGAACATCTGAGGCCTGTGACCTCATTTCCTAAAGTACAGCACTTGGCTGGAGCTTCAGAGCTCACGTGCCCTGCTCCAGCCTCACGCCTATAGGGGCACAAACTCAGTTCAGAAGCCAGAATTCGAGGCCTTTTTCACCCAAATACTTGGGATGATTTCTCCAGCCATGGATGATTCTGCACAGAAAAGGGCAGTGTGTGCGGCATTCCAAGGTGCAATTAGCTGGGCTGGCAGTGTGGGACCTTGGTCTGCATATACCTCCCTGTGGCTGATTTCAAGCTGCCAACTTGATATCAGCCTGAAAATACGACAGCTTTCAGAAGCTGAGGTGAGCAGATTCCAGCAGCCCACGGTAGATGCGTGGTGATTCCCCAAGATATTCAGACGTGGGTTCTCTGTGAGGCGTTTTTTGGTTTTGTTTGGTCTTGCTGTACTGGAGACTGAATACTGGGCCTTCAAACTGATACACGTTCCCAGCCCTATTGATTGAGTCTTTGAATGACTGATTGAGACAAGGGTTGCTACATTGCCCAGTTGCCCAGACTGGGTTTGAATTTGAAATTCTCTTGCTTCAGCCATTCACCTTGTTCAGATTAGAGGCCTGTATCACTACACCTACCTTCTGTATGAGTTAAGGCAAATACACCCTTGCAAACACACCCAAATTAGTATTCTAAACCTAATTAGAAATCCAATTAATTCTAGATTAAATCTTCTTCTAGATCAAATCTTGCCTCTGTCTCACCTCAGCAGAACTCTGATATTTTAAAAAATGTCATTGGCAAAGATTTAAGGGAAGACAGCAGCATCTGGGGATGTAAGCCTGTGATCCCAATACTCGGAAGGCTGAGGCAGGGGGATTGCCAACAATTCAAGGCCAACCTGAGCTACACAGTGAGATACTGTCTCAAAAAAAATTATAAATAAATAAATAGTACAGGCTAGGCTCACTCTTGAAATTTTCCTACCTCAGCCTCTCAGAATGCTAGGATTACAGGTGTGTGCCACCACACCTGGCTTGAAAATATTCTTTATTTTAAGAATGGCATGTGTTACAAGGGTTCATACCTTTGTCTTATTATTATTAATATTATTATTATTATTTTTTGAGACAGGGTCTCGCTTTGTAGTTAAGGCTGGCCCTGTGCTCAAGCTCAAACTCACATCACAGCAATCCTCCTTGCCTCTGCCTCCCGAGTGCTGGGATGACAGGCATGAACCACCATGCCCGGCACTGTGGTATGTGATACTGGTTGCTGCTGGGCGTGAGTCTCCACACCCAGTATTGTGTGTGTTTAACTAGGGATCGAACCCAGGTCTTTGCGCTTACAAGACAGGTGCCAGAACCACTGAGCTAAATCCCTAGCCTGTTATTATTATTATTTTTGAGACAGGGTCTTGCTACATAGTCCAAGCTGAACTTGAATTTACAGTGATCCTCCTGTCTCAGCCTCCTGAGCACTGGGATTACAGACAAGGGTTCCCACACCTGACTATACTTTTGTCAAAAATCAAGCAAATATTGTTTCTTAGCCTTTTGGCTAACATTAAGTGTGGGAGACATTTGTGTCAGTTTATTGTCTGAGATGTCCTTTATCCAAGGACAATACAGTAAAACCTTGGTTTGCGAGTATAATTTGTTCCAGAAACATGCTTATAATCTAAAACACTTGTATATCAAAGAGAATTTCCTCATAAAAAATAATGAAGGGACCAGGGATGTGGCTGTAGTGGTACCATGCTTATCTTGTGAGCACAAGGGCCCAAGTTCGATCCCCAGTACTGCCCAAAATAAGAAAAGAAAAGAAACTAAAAATGACTCATTCTACAACCCAAAACATTCATTTAAAAATAACAGCTGAGTGTGGTGGCTCACACCTGTAATCCCAGCCCTCAGGAGGCAGAGGCAGGAGGATTTCTGTAAGCTCCAAACTTGCCTGGGCTACATAGTGAGCTCAGAGTCAGCCTGAGCTACAAAGTGAGGCCTTGTCTCAAAAGAAAGAAAGAAAGAAACCCAGCCAGCCGCCCGTCCTTGGCCTAACCCACCATCACTGTTCTCTTGCTCGGTGGCTGTTCTGTAAGGCAGGAAGACAAGGATGAACCGATTGTAGCTGGAGTTTTTGATCTCTAGCTTTCAAGGCTATTATTTTGAAGCTAAGTCTCATTTTGAGGGAAAGAGTAAGCAGAGGCTGAGGCAGGAGGCTTCTTTGAAACCAGGAATTTATAGAACAGCCACCCTGTCTCAAAAAAAGAAAATGAAAAAATGTTAAAGATGAAACGAGTGGAAATGGGGTAAGATCATAGATTGCAAGTGATATCAGAGACTCATCAGAAAAAGAAAGAAAAGAGCATACACATTCAGAAGGGAAGATAAGAATGTGCCCAGCGCTCAGCAGGGCAGCGTGACTCAGCTGAAGAGCTGGGAGGACACAGCAGCTGCTGGCTGAGATTCTCCACAGATAGCATCGCGCCCAGCCCGCCTTTGAGGACTGCAGCTCCGCCTTCCTGCTTCCTGCATTCCAGCGGCCGGGGTGGCTCCAAATCCCACCCTCTCTGGCCCAGCCTGGCCTGGGATCTGACTACAGCTTGTTGCCAAAAGACCAAAGGCTGAGTGAGCTGGAGGGAAAGCAGTCCTGTCATGGGAACATAAAGAGGAGAATGTTGTATCTTGTCCTGTAAAAAATTTTAAAACCTGAGCATGCTGGTGAACGTCTGTAATCCCAGCACTCAGGAGGCTGAGGCAGGAGGATTGTAGCAGGTTCAAGGCCAGCTCGGATTACATACTGAGTTCCAGGGCAGTTTAAACTGGCTCAGAATATGTGTTGCACTCTATTTTCCAGTTTCTCTTTCTGCCTAATTATGTCTACATAGGTAAGGAATGAAAGCAATTTAGGGAGACCCTGCATCAAAATAGAAAATAAGGGCTGGGAATGTAGCTCACTGTCAAGAGCCTTGGCTGAACCCCTAGTACCACCAAGAAGAAGATGAAGAAGAAGGAAAAGAAGGAGAAATAGAAGAAGGAAAAAAAGGAGGAGAATTTGTTTGCTGAATAAGGATCATAAGTTTCTTGTTCTTTTTTTTTTTTTTTTTCTGAGACAGGGTTTCACTTCATTATGTAGACCAGGTGAGCCTGGAACTCACAGCAATCCTCCTGCCTCTGCCTCACAAGTGCTGGGACCTCACAAGTGCTGGGATTACAGGCGTGAGGCACCACGCCCAGCACTGTGGTATGTGGTACTGATTGTTGGAGGGAGTGAGTCTCCACGTGGCATTGTTGTATGTGGTTCCTGGGATCGACCCCAGGACCTTGTGCTTATAAGACAGGCGCTGGAACTGCTGAGCTAAATCTCCAGCTCAAAATTCTTGTTCTTGCCGAAGTGGCTGATACCCAGCAGCCTTCACATTCTGCGGTCTTGAGGCCATTGAAAGTGATCTGAGTGGTGACTTTGTAATCTCAATAGTGCTTGAAAGCAAGGGCGGAGGATGTATGTCCTCACACCACGTTTCACCTGAACTCTACTTTGTGCTAAATCAAATCAATGTTCATGTTATTAACTGCCTTTGAAAATTTGTGCTACCTCCTGATAGCACATGTAAAGTGTACGTACTGGCACACAGTTTTTTTTCCCTTTCATCTGGATTTTTTGTTGTCTTATTTTATTTTGTTTGAGACAGGGTCTTGCTTTGTAGTTCAGGCTGGCCCTGAGCTCACTATGTAGCCCAGGAGAGGATTTAAAAAAAAACAAATCTAGGCAAATACAAGTTTCACTATAAACTAGATTTCTATTCCATATTAAATAACATTATCAAAAATGGTCAATTAGCCACCCTTGGAGGTATGTATCTGTAATCCTAGCACTGGAGAGGCTGAGGCAGAAGGATTAGTGTGTGTTTGAGGCCAGCCTGGGCTACACATGTGAGTTCAAGATTAGCCTCAACTGTACAGTGAGAAGCAATCAAAAAAAAAAAAAAAAAAAAAGGTGAAGGATTGCTGGGAGTGTCGCATAATGATAGAGCGGTTCTCTAATGTGTGAAAGGTCTTGGGTTCCACTCTCAGTACGGACAAGTACACACACACACACACACACACACAAGTGAATCTGAGCCGGGCGTGGTAGCACCCCCGGTGATCCCAGCGCTCCAGTGGGTGAGACAGAGGATCGCTGTGAATTCAAGGCCAGCCTGAAATACATAGAGAGAACCTGTCTCAAAAAGCCAAAAAACAAAAACTGTATTACAGATTGTCTCCTCTTATATTTGTGACCAAAATGCTAATCACATTTCCGGAGGCCTTCAACTTCCCTCCAGTTTAACCTGACCCGACTTCCTCCTTGTACTCTCCTTCCTTCGTCCTGCCTCCCTCCTTCCTGGCAGGAGAGGCACAGCCCGGTGGGTCGCTGGCTCAAGGGAAGCCATTCTGCAGGCTGGGCTGAGGAGATTCTCCTAGAATCTGAGCAGAGCTGGCGGGACGGCTGAGGCCCGGAGCAGCAAGGTACCACCACGATGGAGGAGGACTGGGCAGTGAGATGGGCGTGGCCACAGGGAAGGGAGGAGCCAGTCTCCAGGAGGAGGAGGAGGGGGAAGAGGTGGGGAAGGAGGATAAGGGGCGAAGCACAGAGGAGCAGCCGAGGGCCGGGAGTGGTTGGCACACCAAAGGGTGGGAGCCCTGGAAGGAGGGAGTAAGGAGAGAAGGGGAGAAGGGCTTCCATCACTGTGGAAGCTCCCAACACTGCGAGTTGCTATGGAGACAGAGGAGCAAAGGGACAGGCTGGGACCCTTGGCACTCCAGTAGGGAAGGCAGCGGGCTGAATAATTCATTCATTCAAGAGAAGCATAATTACCAACTGAATTCTATTTTTTTTTTTTTTTTGAGACAGGGTCTCGCTTTGTAGTTCAGGCTGGCCCTGAGCTCCCTGTGTAGCCCAGGCCAGCCTCAAACTCACAGCAATCCTCCCACTTCTGCCTCCTGAGAGCTAGGATTACAGGCGTGAGCCACGATGCCCAGCATTGTGGTATGTGATTACCGGGATTGAATTTGGGCCCTTGTACCTGCCACACAGATGCTGGAACCACTGAACTAAAGCCCCGGCCCACCAACTGAATTCTTGACAAGATTATTTAGTTATTTATAGTGGCTACAAAGGTAAAATAAGACTTGCCAGGAGAACACAGGCTGTGGGATGTCCCTGCCCAGGGCCTCAGCAATCTGCTGAGCTCAGACAAAGGAGAGAGAAGAATATGGTAGAAAGGAGAAATGGGCTGTGTGAAGGTCCTGAGGTAATAGGTACAATGTGTTCAAGTAACCAAGGGTGTCCAGCGGGGCTGGGGTGCAGCAAGTGCAGAAAGTGTGATGGAATCAACACCACTGGAAAGGTCCAGTCTGGCCCCCCCTGAATCTGGCCACCCTGAAGCAGGGAGAAGAGTTTGTCAAGATGGCATCTCCATCTCTTTTTTTGAGAATGGCAGGGACTGAAGCCAGGCCTTTTGCACACTAAGCATGTAGCATACCTTACAACCACAACCACACCCTCATTCTCCTCCTTCCAAGGCACTGTTTAGCATTTTTTTTTTTTTTTTTTTTGAGACAGGGTCTCGCTTTATAGTTCAGGCTGGTCCTGAACTCAGACTTGAATTTAGCAGTCCTCTTGCCTCTGCCTCCTGAGTGCTGGGATTATAGGTGTGAGTCCAGCATTGTGATATGTGGTTACCAAGGATAGAAATAGGGACCTTATGCTTGCAAGACAGGTGCCCGAACCATTAAGTAAATCCCCAGCTCTTTTTTTTTTTTTTTAATTTAAGACAGGGTTTCTCAAAGTTACTAAATTGCCACGGCTGGCCTCAAATTTTCCATATTCTCACCTCAGCCTCCCAAAGTGCTGGGATCACAGATGTATACTTGCAACCCCGGCTCCAAAACCTTTTACTTTCAGGAGTTGGGGAGACAGGATCCCACTAAGTAGTTCAGGCTGGTCCTGAACTCACTAGGTAGTCCAGGTTTCAAACTCCTGGCTCCACCTTTCCAGTGATGGCATCACAGGTGTGTGCAACAATGTTTACCCCTGAAGAGAAGTTTTTTGTTTTGCTTTGTTTTAATATTTTTGGTACCAGGGATGACACTTAGGACCTTACACTTTTGAGGCAGGCGCCAGAACCACTGAGCTAATCCCTGGCCCCCCAAAGACAACTTCTTAAAGAAAAAAGGCAGGTTGCCAAAGGAAACAGCTTACTAATGAAGGCGCCAGCACCAGGTGAGTGAAAGCTCACAGCTGACACTCAGCGAGGTTGTTCCCAGCCCAGTTCACACTTTCTGGGGAGAGCGGGCTTGGGATCTGTGCTTTGTGCAATTCTGTTGGAAATTTTCCATGATGGAAAATGTATGTACTGCTGTATATTAGGGAGGGTTGTTTGGTTTTTTGGATTCCTTTTAAGACAAGATCATGCAGTAAGCCAGAGATGGTGGCTCACACCTGTATCCCAGCACTCAGAGGCAGAGACAGGAGGATTGCTGTGAGTTTGAGGCTCGCCTGGGCTACATAGTGAGTTCGGGGCCAGCCTGAACTACAAAGTGAGACCCTGTCTCAAAAAAAAAAAAATTTCAAAGTTGCCACTAAAAATTCTTTAAAATTCAAATGTGAAGCAGGAGCAAGAAGGCCAAGAACGATCTGCCACTATCCAACAAAGCCTGGAGCTGCGGAGGATGGAGACGCAACAGCTCGGTGTCAGAACATGGGCTCCCTCTGAGCCCTCATTCCCTGCAGTTTGGCCTCTTCCAGGTTCAAGCTGTGGGGACAACTTCCCAGGCTCAACGATAGAAAGTGAAAATAGCATGGCCAGTGTTTCCTGAAAAAGTCTTGTTGCAAGGACTCCTCTCTTCTCTCCTTTATTCTTTGGGAGCCAAAAACAATTTTAAACGGAGTCTTTCTATGTGATTTGAGTAATGCTTGTTCTGACACATCTAGTCCTTCAAGATAGGGAAAGGCACATGACCAGGTCCTGGCCAACAGGGTATCCTACCTGCCTCCTCATCTCTGATTTGATCAGAGAAATCATGAGCATTTGCCTCTAATCAAGTCAAATACAGTTCACCTAAGACATTTTCTCAGAGCTATTGGAGAAAACCACCCCCTTCCCCCCGTTGTTAAACTAAATCTTGGACTTCTGGAGCTCCTCATATAGGAAACCTATAAAGCAGAAGAAATGGGGACCTTGAAGATGTCATTTGAACACCTGGATACAGCCACACCTGAAGCCAAAGTTTTCTCAGGTTTTTGTTTGTCTTGGTGCTAGAGATTGAATCCAAGGCCGTGCACACTCTGGCCAAGCACTCTACCACTGAGCTACATCCACAGCTTTTTTCCATTCTTTTTTGTTTCTTTTCTTTTTTTTTTTTTTTTTAAATCGGGGTCTGCCTTGTAGTTCACACTGACCTTGAACTCACTACTAGTAGTCCAGGCTGGCCTTGAACTCACAGTGATCCTCCTGGCCTCAGCCTCCTGAGTACCGGGATTACAGACACACATCTGGCATAATGACCTTTTGAGGATGTGAATCAGATCACGACTCTTCTGCTCCAAACTTTTGAGCAACTTTTCCTTACAAAGATCCAAATCCCTCCCATGGTCCATCTGCCCCTAAATTCTGGTCTAGGACTCATCCCGTGCCTTTCCCCTCTTTTTCTGTTGTTCTTCCTGCTTTTCCTCATGTGGGGGTGGGAGCTGGGGGTAATGGAGGCTTTCCCTCTGCTCGGAACTCGTTCCTCCTTGTGCCTGCTCCATCATTTCATTCATAATTCACTTTCCCTCGATTTCACCTCTCTTTGCTTCTGTCCTCACTATTCCTAGTCCAGCTGGATAAACAGAGCTCTCTTGCCCAATAAGATGAATCCAAGCTCAGGGCTGGTTTCCATTGGTCCAGATTGCCCGGGCACGCCCCTCAACAGCCAACCCCTGTTGCCAAGGCTCTGAAAGGTTCTGATTGGTCAGGCTCTAGTTCGGCGCCCTGGAGCTGCTGAGAGTGTGAGCTGAGCAGAGGAAAACATAACCCCTCCACACAACGCTGGGGTGCTGTTAGCACAAGGGTGAAGTAATGCTGGGCTGCGAAGATGTGTTTTCAGTGTTTGCACAGCAGCTGACAGGACGGATCGGAAGTGCTTATGGGAAAAAAAGAAACAAAAACCAGAACTGCCAGTTTGCACTGCCTGCAGGAACCCTTCGGGGGAATCCCTTCATTAACTTTCATTCATTTAACACATTTCTATTGATATCACTCGTGCCTAGGCTTTCTCCGAAGGGAGTCTACTACGCTTGAATCAGAATGTGATAGCGTACTAGCTGAGGAGACCTGTCCAGAACAGTTCCTGCCATTCTTCCAACAATATTTATTGGGCTTTTATTAGCATTGGAGAGGTGAGCGGATGACAGAACCTACACAGGCTGTCTCTCTCCTGTGCCTTCTTCCGAGGCCTTATTCTCCAGGAATAAAGGCAGAGAGATAAAAAGAAAGTTCACAGGCTAGGGATTTAGTTCGAGGCTGAGCTCAGGTCCAGCCTGAACTACAAAAGCGAGACCCTTCTCAAAAAAAAGAAAGTTCGGGCCGGGGAGTTAGCTCAGTGGTTCCGGCGCCTGTCTCGCACGCGCAAGGACCTGGGTTCAATTCCCCGGTAACCACATAACAATACTGGGTGTGGAGACCCACACCCAGCAGCAACCAGTACCACATACCACAGTGCCGGGCGTGGTGGCTCACGCCTGTAATCCCAGCACTCGGGAGGCAGAGGCAGGAGGATTGTGATGTGAGTTTGAGGCTGAGCTCAGGGCCAGCCTGAACCACAA
>PVIR01011107.1:0-36629 GCA_004026965.1 Petromus typicus | reverse complement strand
TTCATTTAATCCGAGATACAGGCCACTCGTGACACACACCTTCTAGGGAGAAATACTGAATGTCCGGGGCCTCCCTTTTGTGCCTTTGGAATTATGTACTTGTGTTAATCACTTTTTGAAAGCGTGGCTATAATAAGCTACTCTACACCCAGTGGGCTAAAGGTCAAGATCCACTATGGCAAATGCTTCAGAGGCTGTTGGGGAACTCCAACCCTCACCTAGCCGATGAAAAGGTAAACTGATAGTCACTTTGGACAACAGATGGTGTCTTATTAAGTTAAACATAACAACTGCCCTGTGACTGAACAATTCCTTTTCCCCAAAGGAAGGAAAAACCTATGCCTTTTACATTAATTTACATTCAAGTGAAATTTATTTAGGGTGAAAGAAAGCAGAACGGTAGCCTGGGAGGTGAGGTGTGGATTCACACTGCACAGGGTTCCAGAACATCGTGAGAAGCTAGAAAATGTCTCTCAGGGTGTGAGTTACAGGCGACTTTCACTTGTCAAAACTCAGAGCCTGTCTTGCAAGCGCAAGGACCCAGGTTCCATCCTTGGTAACTATATACCACAATGCAGGGTGTGGAGACTCATGCCCACCAGCAATCAGAACCACATACCATAGTACCAGGCTTGGTGGCTCACACCTGTAATCCCAGCCCTTGGGAAGCAAAGGCGGGAAGATTGCTGTGATGTGAGTTTGAGGCCGAGCTCAGGGCCAGCCTGAACCACAAAGTGAGACCCTGTCTCTAAAACAAAACAAAACAAAAACCCTCAGAGCTGAGTACACACTGTACGTAGGTAGTGAACCTTCCCAGTCTACTCTGTATTTAAGTGCACCTATTATGACTTCATTACAAATAAACATAATGACACATGGTAAATCAGATTACAAAGTTGTCCTCTGGGGAATAAACCAACTCACCAAACTGGAACTACATGTTTAAGTTCTGCGCAATTCTTTGAATGCAGATTATAATGTCTTAATTTTTTTTTTTTTTTAAACCATAGATGGAACTCGAGACCGCGCTTGTGAGGCAGATGCGGTGCCACGGGGCTAGATCTCCAGCCCTCATTTTAATTTTTAAAAGGTGATCGCAAGGGTTGCTGGGGGAAGATACAGCCCTGAGGGAAAATATGCCACAGAGTGACTGGAGGAGGGTGGCCGTGGCCTGCAGGTCAGGGCCCGCCCCCCGGAGACACATGGGCGGGGAGGGCCAGTGAATGTGCGCGGAGGGCTGGGGAGCAGAAGGAACCCCGAACTTTAATCTCAGCTTCCCAGGGCGACCTCCCAAAGGCACGTAGGCTGTTGGTCACTTTACGCCTCAGCTGTTCCCCGCGTTCTCACAGTGACCCTTCGCCTTTGCATTTTGGCTCCATTTTTCCAAGTGAGGAACCAGGACGTGGCGGACGCCAGGCCTTTCTGTGTCGGTTTCCCGGGGCAGAACCGGGCAGGAAGGAATGCTCCTCGAGGCAAGAGCCGGCACGCCCCTCCCGGCCCGGCCGGCCTCTTGGTGCCCGGGAGCCGCGTGACCCGATGCCCCGCCCGCTGCGGCGAGTGGACTAGGCTGCGGAACAAAGAGGGGCGGCGGCGGGGCCAGGCCAGAACCTCGGGGTCCCAGTGCGACCGCCGCCAGGAAGGGCCCAGCGGAGCGCGCGGGGCGTCGGCGGGCGGAACCCTATGTGGAGCAGCCAGGGCTGGGCCAGTGGGACCCCGAGCCCAGGAGGAGGGGCGGGACGGGGGCGCAGTGGGGCTGGACGCTCTCCGGGGAGGGGCTGGACGCTCTCCGGGGAGGGGCTGATCTGAGCCGGGAGGACTCTTGTTTCCGGGGCAGAAAGAAGGTCGCTTCGCACCCGGACCAATTACTCCCTGCCACCCGAGTTGGTCCCAGTACCTGCAGGACTGGAGTTCTGGCGCAAGTTCCTCCCAGGCTGGGCGCTGATTCCCCGCCTGTGATTCGCTGCCTTTGCTTGGTGTGGTGGCTCACGCCTGTAATCCCAGCACTCGGGAGACAGAGGCCGGAGGATTGCTGAGTTCCAGGATAACCTGGGCTACGCAGTGAGTTCAGGACCAGCCTGAACTACAAAGTGAATAGTTCAAAGTGATCCTGTCTCAAAAAAAAAAAAAAAAAAAAAAAAGGAATGGGAAGCTGCATCTAGGAGGCCCCATGCCACAGGCTTCTCCAGACAGTTATGGGGTGAGCTTGAGGCCAGCCTGGGCTACATCATGAGTTCAGGGCCAGCCTAAACTATATTGTGAGGCCGTGTCTGGAAAGAAGATAGAATTTGTGCTGTGGATGTGTCTCGGCGGTACAGCCTTTGCCCAGCATGCACAATGCCCTGTGCTCCAGCCTCAACACTTCAAACATAATGACAGTAATTTATAATAAAGGTGAAATGTGTTCCTGTGCCATACTCTCTGTGTCAGAAAAGTTACAATGTTAGAAAGTTATTCTGTATTGTAAAAAGATCCACCAGGGCTCCTATTCCCCACGCCCGCTCCTCATGGCCATAAACTTCTCTTTCTTATAATTCATGTCAGTTAAAAGTAAATAGAACTGAGCTTCTTGCAAGGCGCAAACCTTAAAAGACAACATAGCTTCTGATAGGTTGAGCTACCTCAACGCAACTCTGATGTGAGACCACCTAACTCCGGGCCTATGTAAGACCGCTCTCCAGTATGCTTTCTCTCTCTCGTCTGTCTCCTTCTCTCTCGCTCCTTCTCTTCCTCTCCCCGCCCCTCTCTCCCTCTCTCTCTCTCACCTCTGTCTCTCTCTCTCCCTTCCTTCTTTTTTCTCTTCTTTTCCTTCCTTTACTTTTCCTTGCTCTGAGCCTCCCGCTGTGGGAGCCACTCACCTTAAATAAAATCCCCTGATGTGTATCCTGGAGTGTGGCGTGGTCATTGAGCACCGTCGAGTCCCCCCTCCCTTAACACTCTGCTCATTTTGTGCCAAGATACTCATCTATTCATCTGTTCATTTTGCCTGTCTCTCTTAAGCCATCCTTCATAAGAACAGGGATTATTGACCATTTTTCTTCACCACTATATCTCGAATTTCTGGCAGGCAGCAGGTGCTTAATAAATACCTGAAGTGTGAATTTCAGTGCGTGACTCCAGTGACTCAGCACCTGTGGGCAGGAGGAGCTGGGACTCAGGTACAGTGCGGCACCAAAGTACAGTGTGGGCCAGGAGGCTCTAGTCCGGAAGGTCAGCATAAAAGAAGCTTGTGACCATAACACAAGGTCCAGCCTCTCATTTCCCCCATGACACAGCTCATGCTAGGGCAGGGAGGAGTGGCCCCAGGTCTCAGAGGGAGAGGGCGGACCCAGGCATGGACATCTGCCAGGGCTATGTAGCTGCCACCTGCCTGGGCCTGTGCAGTCAGGCTCCAGACTCCAGAGCCCCACCCCCACCCCCACCCCCACCCCCCGCTGGGAACTGCTGAGTCACTGGAATCCCAGCCCCGGGTGGGGGTGGGGCAGCAGTGTTCAGGTGAGAACCGAGCTGAGGAGCCCTCAAGCCTCTCCGTGCTGGGGGCTAAGGCTGGAGGAGGGAAAGCAGGGCTCCCAGGGCTGCAGGACCCAGAGTGAAGGCAGCACTTCAGTGCTGGTTAAGCCACAGAAATAGCTGATGCTGAAAACATGGTGAGTGCCATTGAGAAATGAAATTGATCTTCCATATTATTGTTTTGGGTTGGGTTGTAGCTCAGTGGTATAGCACCTGCCTCATGCATGAGGCCCTGGGCTCTCTCCTCTCCACAGCCACCAAAACCAAAACAAAACAACTATGTTTGTCTATATATCTATAACTATTTATGTCTGTTTATCTGTGATAAAATGCAGTCAGTGCTCAAATTTGGAAAATGATTGTAGTAAAAGACAGATTGCCATCAGTCGCCCTCAGAACACTCCGTCTTGTTTCACACACTCTTACGTAATCCATGTAAAACGTTCACCTGTCCTGGTCACTCTGACTTTGGGGAAGAGCCGGAAGTTGCAAGGTGTCAAATCTGGTGAACAAGGTGGATGAGGACACCTGGTAATGTTTTACGGATGGCATCTGGCAACACCATTCACTGGATATTTTAATCACAAACAAATCACAAACAAATTCACAAGAGGACTTCTTGTGAATTCAGAAAATGGTGGGAACAATGTGATAAATGTATTTGACCCAATGGAGGGGTGTATTTTGAGGGAGATTAATAGCAATGCAATAAATTTACTATAATAGAAATATAAGGGGTTGCGGATTTAGCTCAGTGGTTCTGGCATCTGCCCAGCAAGCTCAAGTTCCCAAGTTTGATCCCAGGTACCACATACCACAATTCTGGGCATGGTGGCTCACACCTGTAATCCCAGCAGTCAGGAGGCAGAGGCAGGAGCATTGCTGTGAGTTCAAGGCTAACTTGGGCTACACAGTGAGCTCAGGACCAGCCTCAACTACAAAGTGAGACCCTGTCTCAAAAACTAAAATAAATAAATACAAATTAAAATGTAAATATTCACTGTATATTTTGATCATACGTATTACTTATTTACATTTGGATCACATTTATATATAAAATTTTATTTGGGGTAAATACTCTTGGAGTCCACTTGTAGATATGAGAGAGCCAAAGACATAATCTGGCAGGCCCTCCATGATGGTGGAGCAGGTGGTCTCGGAACAGTCCGAATACCTTTGCCAGACCTAGGACACCCCAAACTGTATCTCTGGAGGTACTGATGAGAACCCAGGTCCCCTTCACTGCCCTCGCTATAGGATTCAGTGCGTGTCCAGAAACCACTATGGGCTTTTGAAGCAATGAATCTTCCTGGCAGGGAGCAAGGCCTTGTCAGGTCCTATTTCAGCCCTACTGTGCCTGGTAGCTGAACACCGGAAGTCCGGGACACTGAAGAAACCACAGGATAGCAATAAATCACAGTCACCCACTGTGTTTATCGAATGCACCTGAGTCAATGCACGTCCTGGTTTTTAATTGTAATTGTTTTGGGGTTTGGGTTTGGTTTCGCATGTGTATGGTACTAGGGATTGAACTCAGAGTGGACTATGTCCCTAGCCTTTTTTTTTTTTTTTGCAATACTGAGGATTGGAACCAACACCTCCATAAGCTACATCTATAGCCCTTTTTAAAAATTTATTTATTTATTTATTTATTTGAGACAGAGTCTCACTTTGTAGTTCAGGCTGGCCCTGAGCTCACTGTGTAGCCCAAATTAGCCTCGAATTCACAGCACTGCTCCTGCCTCTCTGCCTTTGAGTGCTGGGATTACAGGTGTGAGCCACCACACCCAACATTGTGGTATGTGGTTACTGGGGATTGAATTTGGGACCTTGCGCTTGCCAGGCAGACACCAGAACCACTGAGCTATCCCTACCCACTTTTTAAATTTTTGAGACATGATCTCACTAAGTCACTAAATCGCCTGAGCTGAGCTTGAATTTGTGATCCTCCTGAGTCACTGGGATTATGAATGTGTATCACTGTGTCTGGCTATATTCTGTTGTTTCTTCTATTGATTGATTGGCTGAGACAGGGTCTTACGTGTACTCCAGGCTGACCTTGAATTCACTCTGTAGTCCAGGCTGGCATCAAACTCATAGTCATCCTCCTGCCCACCCAAGGGCCTGGGATTGTAGGTGTGCACCACCACCACGGCCACCTGGATGATGTCGTGTGCAGCAGCTGTGAGATGGCCTGGTGACAGCAGGATGGGGTGCTGCCTGCGGTTTCCTGGCAGACCCGCCAGACTGCTTCCAGAGTGCTCAGCCTGAGACTTGGCTGCTTGTCACTGTGCTAGCTCTAAACGTTCAGATGCAAAGTTCATCACCATCATGCATGACCCCCACAGCACAGACAACACTGCGTCCCGCCTTCCCCAGCCCCGCTTCAGCCCCACTGGTTCTCCGTAAGGAACCGAGTAGCAGATAAGCAAGTCCCTCCGGAGCTCCCCACTGTTCTACCCTTACTTGACCGGCTCTTTCCTGGTGGCAGGCAGAATAATGGCCCCCAGGTATCTCCCCACCCCCCCCCCAACCTGAGAATGTGCCACATAACAGAAGAACTCTGCAGACTTGATTAAAGTCTGGGGTTTGAGATGGCGAGGATATCTGTGTTTATCTGGGCCCCTTCAGGAAGTCCTTGAAAGCAGGGTCTGACTTCTTTTCCTTTGCACTGATAGCCTGGTGTGGCCCACAGGGGGTGCACAGCAGAGCCAGGGATCCTTCCGTGAGCGCGGGAGGGGACAAATCACAGGTGCAGCCCCACATGGGTGTAATTAGGAGAGAGTGGCAGGGCTGGTCAAGTGGAAGAAGCAGATGGCTGAACAGTGAGTAAAATATGTTGCCATTTGCATGAAAACAGGAAAAATATGCTTTATATAATTCTTAAAAGTGAATATCTTGGGAAAATATGAGTAATAAAGGAGTCTATTACCCCCTTCCACTGTCTGGATTTTACTGTTACATGTTCATTAACACTATTTAAAAATTAGGAGTACTGATTCTTGAGCTATGTCAGGAGATAAGGTTCCAGGATGTCAAGGTCAGGCGTAGGAATCTGTGTCAAAGGCAGAGTTTGCCAGCTCGCTCCAAGCCAGGCACTGAATCTTCAGGAAGAGGACAGAGCCGAGATGCAAAGGAGAGTTGGGAGAGGCAACCACCCCATGCACTTAGTCAGAAAAAGAAGCAGAAATCTCTCCAAGGGGTGGTGAGGCCAGCTTTAGGGACCCACTGACTTAGCTGACCTCTGTGCTTTTGTGTTTTACGTAAGGGAGAGTGGCTTGCCAAGAGCCACTCAGCTGATGCTCAGGAAAATATGATAGTGACCGCATGGCCTCCCAGTCCGGCCCACTCTGAAGGTGGCTTGTTTCCCTTCAGAGAGCACGGGACAGTACAACAGAAAAGAAAACACCATCTTTAATTAGCTCACTCACACAGAAGCCAGGGGAGCACTCCTGGCCTAGCAAGATCCCACTGAGAACCTGGTCCCCTTGAAAAAACCAGCTTATAAAAAACAAAAGGCTCCAGAGCACCATGGCTAACTGTGGAGGGGGAAGAGGCCTGGAGAACAGGGGAGGGCAGGGCAGGCTGCAGGCAGGAGCAGGCCCAGTGGCACGGCTATAGCCCAGCTTGATTTTACTCAGCACTGGTTAGGATGACCTTTTTGGGACCTCGGTGCCTGCAGTGCCCAGTCACCCTTGAACTACCTGCTGGGCACCGCACTGCACATGGGGTGGTGGGGTGAGGCTGCCAATCTATCTTAGGATCAGAGGGTGGGAGCAAGAAGGGCCATGGTCACCGCAGACAGGCTCAGGTGTGCAGGGCTCCACCCGCCTCACCTGTGCACCCCATCTTCCTTTATCACCTAGGGCCAGGCCCGTTGCACAGACCCAGATTCCTGATTCTCTCCTCTGTGGACTAATTGGCCATTGCCAGGTTATAGGATCCCAAGGGTACTGAGGAGAAAGGTGAGGAAAACGTGGCCTCACCTCTATTTGTCCTTGGGGAAGTTGGGGTGCTGGTCCTTCTGACACACCCCTATTATCCACAGCACCATTCTGCCCCTTCAGAATTCTTTCTAGGCTTTTTCTTATTTGAGAAAGTGTCTGACTATGTGGTCTTGTCTGGACTTGGTCAGATGATGCTCCTGGCTCAGCTCCACAGAGCTGGGATTACAGGCAGGCACCACCATGCCCAGCCCTTCTGGGCTGGGGAGGGGTGGCTTCCAGACACTGGAGTACCATAAATGTTGGTGATCTGGAAACACTGGTGTCCAGGTAGCACTGGCCCATCTTTTCCCCTCTGGAGCCAGGGGTGATACGAACGGAGTGGGCAGGGGTTGGCAGGGTTACTGAGGGAGGAGGGGACAGGGTCATGGGTGCAGTAGACCTGGCCTCAGGGACCAGGAAGGGCATAGGGGGACTTGTAGCCCCATTTCCATAGAGGAAAGACTTTGGAGGTTTGCCAAGGGTGGGACATAGGCTAAGTCTAGGAAGGCTTCGCTGGGTGGTAGACTGAATTCAGGGCTTTGGGCTCTGTCGATCCAGTTCCCCACGTGAGAACGAATGATTCTATTGCTTTAAGAGAGGGACTGGCATGTGGTGGTGGTGTGTGTGTGGCAGAGTGCCCGCGCTAGAGGGGGCCTGCAAATGGAAGCCAGGTGGGCACTGGGCTGTGGAGTCTGAAACGACAGAAAGTACATGGTGTTCAAGGCCTGTCTCCGCCACAGGTTTAGCTGTGTGGCTTCAGGCAAATCACTTAACATCTCTGGGCCTTAGTTTCCACATCTGAAAGTGGGGATTTTAATCCCAATCTAGCCCAAGGGGTTGGGGGGGGTGTCAAAGGAAAAGGCTAGAAGAGTCCACCTGCTAAAGGAGTATTTTAATTACTTGGAGTGGGGAAACGGAGGCCCAGAGAGGGCAAGGGCTTTGCCACGTATCACACCGGGTGTCAGTGACAGAGTTTCGACTGGAACCCAGGACTCCTGCTCCTAGTTCACTGTAGCATTCACCAAGGCTGGTGAATGAGTGAAGAGATGGGGTGAGCTGTGTGCCCTGCAGTTTTTCTCTGGACAAGGGCAAAATGCTGGGGGAAGTGTGAAAGGGATAGACTGGAAGAGGGAGGAAGGCCCTGGAATATGCCAAGGCTGAGATTAAAAAAAATACAAACCCGCGATGCCCCTCCCCTGGCCTGGCCCGGCCCGGCGCGCCCCAGAAGTCCAGTCTGCTCCTCCCGCTGCCCAGCGGGTGAGACCGCGCAGGCTGCAATCGGTCTATGAGACACCAGGGGGCGCGCTTGTCCATCTTGGCCAGAGCTCCCGGCAGCCACAGTCAGTTCTGCCGCTAAGGGCGGGACAGCGAAGTGGGCGCGGGACCGAAGCTACCCAGACCTGCGGGAGACAAAGGCTGGTGAGGGGTGGGCATGCGGGCAGAAAAATCCGGCCGCCCTCCGCACTCCTCCCCCCTTCATGTGCACCCAGCCCTGCGCCAGGACCCACGTGTACAGAGGCTGCAGCTGTAAATGCGACGTCTTCTGCGGCGCCTGGTATCCGTAGGAGTCAAAGCCACCGATGAAATCAACTGCGGAAAGGGAGGGGGCGAGTTAAGAGGCAGGATCCTGAAAGGGAAGAATCCACGGCAGGACCCCTACTCTCCGGAAGCCCAGAGGGAGAGGCGGGATAAAGCGGGGCCTTTAGGGCTACATCTTGCGCCTGGGCCCGCCGGGAAGGGCCTGCGAGTCATGGAGGACGGGAGTCGGACCAGCAGGGGCTCAAGTCTCCGGACTATAGAGCCCGGGAGAGAGGCGCGCCACAGGAAAGATGGGCCTGGGAGCACGACAAGACCTCCGAGGGCGCTGGGGCCGGACTGGAAAAAGGCGATGGTGAGGCCGTAGGTTGGGCACCACGCCGGGCTGGCTGTGCAGACTCCACTCACTGCTGCCATCTCTCCACGAAAGAGGGCCCCCAGCCGACCCAGAGCTCCCCCAAGCCAAGGCTGTCCCTAGTACTGTCCAGGGTGCTGAAAAGCGATGCGTGGCGCCAGGCCAGGCTTCCCGCGTCCCTGAGGGCGCCTTACTCACAGCTGTCCTCCTCCTCCAGGAACACTTTGCTCACGTAGCAGGCGAACACAAAGCCGAACAGCTGGAGGAAGGAGACGACAAGTCAGGGGAGAAAGCACAGCTGCTCCTGCCACAGCCCACTCACCCCAACGTGGGAGGGGTGTGTCCGGCCTGGACGGAGGCAGACAAATCGGGAGCAATTCCAGGTTAAATGCCTACGCTGAGAAGGCAGACACGCTGATCTAAATGCTCATTCTTCATCTTTGGAGTGTGAGTTCTAACAAGTAACTGCCCCTTTGAGCACCAGCCTGTGAAAAGAATTGTATGTCTGTGTGTCTGAAGTACCTAGCTTAAGGCAGGCTTCCTGGAAATGGACTCCTACCATCTTGGAGCACCTTCCTATTCTCACAACTCTACTAGGTTCCTTTGTGAATAAGGACACAAACTTAGGAAAGGAATATGATGGTCACATGGTGGGTGGACTCACAATCTGATACCTCATTGTACTCATTAAACTAGCCCACTCTTGGCACAGGACTAGGCAGGCCCAGGCAGAAGAATGAGCAGCCTTGGAGACCTAGGTGTGTCTCCTCTGAACTATGGATGAAGGGGTTGCCATGGCGCCCATCCCCCAGAGTCTGTGAGGGGTGACAGACTCACTGCCAGGAAGATCTGCAGGGCACTGCTGAGGGCTTCGATGTAGGGATAGTCCAGCAAGCAGCCGGTGACGGAGATGACATGGTGGTCTTCCAGGGCCAGGCGGGAGTTCAGAACCGGGGTCACCAGACAGCCCGGCCCATTCTCCATCCACCAGGAGCGGTGCAGCGATGTATTGAAGGTCATGATGAAGTCCCGGTCCTGGGGGCAGAGGGGCCTGGGATACTGAGCGGGGGCAGGGAAGTTATACAGCATACTTCTATCTACTCAAGCAGCCTTCTCTCTGGGTTGATTTGCAAAAAAAGAATGAAGAATGCCCTTGCAGGTCCATGTTTAGCCAGCAGGTGGCAACTGATGCTCATGAAGGTCTTCCTGCAAGGCTGAGTCCTAAGGGTGAGTCCTGTTTACCCTACAGGAGACTCAATTTCAGGGCTATAACAATGACATTCACAGTGTCAGAGTCCAGCTCTCCAGCCGCTGATGAAATGCTCAATACGGGCTCATTCACAGACCTCCCTGTCCACTGCTTTCCCCATGTGTCGCGGGCACACCCTCTCTCTTGAGTCCTTAGTCTCCCCATTCGTTTCTGTAGGGAAAGAATTGGTCTACAGTGGAAGTGCCTGCCCAGGTGTGGAATCTGAGCTCCTCAACCTTGTTGGGTTGCAACTGGCTGTGCAACGGCCACTTAGACGTGAGCTCTCACGGCCACTTCGATTTGAGCTCTCACTACGTTTCCTCAGCAACCACAGGAAGTTGGGGTGACGGCTGTCTCCACTTACTGCCGGGGGAAGGGAAGCTCAGCGAGGCAAGCTATTGCCCAGAGCCACACTGCGGGAAATATAAGAGCCAGGTTTCAAATGTAGTAGGGTTAAACCAGAAAGCTCAAGCTCTTAGTCATATATTTTTCCTCCTTTACCTAAAAACAGAAGTCATATCTTTCTGGGCTTGTGAAGCTAAACAAAATTCTTCAAAAGTTCTCCATGTGACAAGGTCTGTTCATTGTTCTGGAAATAAATGCTCACCAGCCCCTTTCCCTTCTAAAAATTATCCATCAGCACTGACCCAGATCTTTGGGTCTAAGCCATACAAAATGCCCAGCATTTTGACTTCCCTTGTTCTGAACATTCTAGTGGTATTCATGGGGCCTAAGCATAGCTTTCATAGCCAATACACACTGTTGATTTTTTTGAGGCAGGCACTGGAACCACTGGGTTAAATGCCCAGCCCAATGCTGTTGGTTATTACTGAGCTGCTGACCAATGGAGTCCCCTGGTCCATCTTTACTTGGACTGTTCTTTAGTCTCACCTGTTCCATCAAAGTTTCTAAGAGCAGAAGAGCCAAAAAATAAATGAATAAATAAAAAAGTAGAGGAGTGTCGCACACATTACTTGAGTGTACAGAGCTGTAGAGGTCTCTAGAGGTGATACCCCAGTGCTACATCACCCCAGGACCCCTGGGGTAGGGATGGAGAAAGTCAGGCTCTGCCTGAGGGCACTACCAGGCCTGAGGCTTACCTGGGACAGCTGTCCAACCTCCAGGTAGAAGCAG
This sequence comes from Petromus typicus, assembly GCA_004026965.1. Classification (NCBI taxonomy): domain Eukaryota; kingdom Metazoa; phylum Chordata; class Mammalia; order Rodentia; family Petromuridae; genus Petromus; species Petromus typicus. The sequence goes on along the minus strand of PVIR01011107.1, from coordinate 24,862 downwards.
ATGATAAACGCATTCCAGCCGACCCAGAGCACCAACCAGGCTGCATACTGAGGAAAGCAGAGGTGGGTTCAGGGTGGGGCCTGGGGAGCGGGGAGGGGGCGAGTCAATGGAGACAGAGGTCAAGGGCAGAGGAGACCTTTGCAGGGAAAAGCATGTAACACCCCAGAGAGCGCACTGTCATTTACAGGTCATCTTTACCTCCACCCAGTCCTTACCACAGCCCTGCAAGGCAGGTTTGTCCTCTGAGAGATCACTAGGCTAAGGCTGAGAGGCCTCAGCTTTCCAAAATCACACAGCTAGCAGTCAGGAGGGCGGGCATGCCAATCTAAGGCCTATTCATTCCACTAAAAAATCTCCACCAGGTTAGAAGTCTGGAGAATGGATCAGAATTACTCAAAGAGATTGTTAAGAATGCAGATTCTAGCTGGGGGCAGTGGTGCTCACGTGTGGTCCTAGCTACTTGGGAGGCTGAGACAGGGGATTGCTTGATCCCAGAGGCAGCCTGGGCAACACAGCAACACCATCTCTCTCTTTCCCTCACCCTTTCTTTTCTGAGTCAGGGTCTCACAATGTGGTTCAGGCTGGTCTTGAACTTAACTATGCAGCCCAGACTGGCCTTGAGCTCACAGCAACCCTCCTGCCTCAGCCTCCAGTGAGATCTCATCTTTTAATAATAATTTTTAAAAGTATAGATTCCTAAGTCCTGCTTCCAGATTTATACAGTCTGAGTTTCTAGGGATGTTGTTAGGGACCTGTTTAAACAACCTCAAATTGTGAGTTGGATGACACTGGAACATACTCCAGAGGGCAAACCCCACAAAGGCATTCGGCTCCTGTGCCTCATTCACCCTGGAGCAAGAGAGCCCAGCACAGAGCAGACAAGCTGCAGTGGGTGACTCATCTGGGCCACAGGGAGCACTATGTGAAGTACTCCTGTTAGGCCATAGCTGGGGGGTGGAGTTGGGTGGTCAGAAGGGCCGAAGCCAAAGGCTAGCATGTCCTAGAGTGGGGGTGCAGGGGAGAATGAGGATCCACTTGCTTTTTTCCCAGGGCTGATGATGGAACCCAGGGCCTCAGATAAGCTAGGTAACTCCCCTACCGCGGTTTACACCTCCTGCCATGAAGCCCACACTTATTAGCAGTTGCGATCCTCTGTGAGAGGGCAAGGTCAGCAGAGGTTTAGAGATGCTGAGAATTTGGGACTAAAAGAAACAGGAAGCCATCCTGAAGCCTGGTGCTGGATGTGAGGGTGACACCCTCTCACACAGGCGTGGGTGCATATGAGGGGCCTGGGGGAGGGTGCAGGGCCATGGGTAGGGCCTGCAGAAAGGTTGGGGCGAACAGACTAAGCTGAAACCCCAAGATGGGTGCAGAGCTCCACCCCAACCCACTCATTTTGCCACTATCTTCCCTCCTCATTCTGTAAACTGCTCCCGAGGGGCCCAGGTCAGTGTGCGCGGCCCCAGCAATCATTGCACCTGGCCAGAGAGAGGCTGCGCTGCGTGGTTTAGGGACGCGCCAGGACCTCTCAGTCCCGTGTCTTCCTCTTCCCAGACATGAGTGGCTCTTGGGAGAACGGCATCCCAGATATTGCCTGTACCTCAGCGGCTGCCGCCTGGCCAACAGCACAGTGGACAGTGGCACCCAGGGCTCACCTGAGACTGACAGGAAGTGGCCTGTGTCAGGGGAGGCAGAGGTCCACAGGACCCCGGCTCCTGGGAGGGGAAGTCCTAGAGTGGCTATGGGTGCTACCACCATTATAACTATGAAGCGATCTGTGGAAAGCCCCCAGAAACCCCACGCAGAGGCCCCTGGGGGTCAGCAGGGACCACAGGTGAGTCTAGCTGGAAATGGAAGTTTGAGAGATGGTGGGGAAAGAGGAAGCGGGAGAGGGTGCTGGCGATGCCATTAGACCCCGGGAGCTTGTGCGCAGGAGCCACTAAGCTCAAAGCGACTGCAGTGTCACACAGACCCAGAGCTCTAATCCCAACCCTGCCTTGACTAGCGTGTGGGCTCAGGAAGGCCCATAACCTTTCTGAGTCTCCATTCCCTCATCTGGGAAGTGAAGATGGTAGGACAGACCTCACAGGGCTGTTGTAAAGATAAAATAAAGCATGTGGAAAAGAGCAGTGTGCCTGGCGCGGGCGTGCTTCCTGCTAAGTGATCTATCTTGCTTATGTTTGGATTATTTCCCTGGGAAATCTCTGAAGAAAAATAGTCTCCAAGCAAAGCATTGTTGGGATTTGGGCATTCATCCCTTAGCTGGGATGGATCCAAGACAAGCCAGTCTGGGTGCCCAGGGTTGGGGACAGTTCTGGCTAGACGGGCAGGGAGAATGGGGTAGGCAGGGGCCTAGCTAGGGACAGGGCTGGGTGAACCGTACCAGGATGAGGTACCGGGAGCGGTACTGCACGGTGCCAAAGATGCCCAGGATGACAGCCATGATATGCAGGAAGTTGGCCAGAATGGGAGCCCACTGGTAACCCAGGAAGTCAAAGATCTGCCGCTGCAGTGCAGCCACCTGTGGAAAAGACAGGGAGGGTGAGGCCACCGTCATCCCTAGAGAGGACAGGAACTTCTCTTTGACCTTGTGGAGCAGGTAACACCAGTTACCATGGCAATGGGTACACGTCTCAGAGTCAACCAGCTCCTCACACCAAAAGGATGCTGGGAGTCAGGGCTTCTTCCACGGGAGGGCAGAGGTCCCTAAGCCTGAGCATAATTTTGGGGTTGGCTGTAGGGAGCCAGGAGCCAGGGGGTTCAGAACACCTTCCTGCTCAGGATGCTCATTGGCTGTGGGAGCTTTTGCCCCTTCCCTATGTTGGGGGGGCTGGTGGAGCAGGACTGAGACTGGCCGTGCCAGCAGGTGAGAGGGAGGGCTAAGCCCCAGGCTTTCCTAGCCCAGAGACATTCTCGAGTCTGAGTCACTCCTTCCAAGGGCTCTTCACTGGAGGTTCATGGGACCCTTGGGCCACAGAGAAGGGATTTTCCTCCCACTTTTTTCCCTGAGGAAGTTCTAGAAGATTGCAAAATTGGCCCCACATTCTTCCTTGTCTTATTTCCAAGCTGTTTGAAACTTCAGAAAGGCTTGTTGGGTCACGTGACCCGCTTTGCCCAATGGAACTTTACCAAATGACGCAAAGGGAGGCCAGGTAAGTGCACGAGCACTGGAGCTTGCCCACTTGGTCTGCATGGAACAGAGAGCAGCACCATGTGGGGGAGCACAAGTGAACTGCTGGAGGGTCAGAGGCAACCTACACACAATCAGCCAACCACCAAATGTGTGAGTGAGACCATCTTCTGGATTGCTCATGCGATGGGAGACCAAACACACAGCCCAGCTCAGAACCAGAGCCCCAGGGGTCCACAGAATCCTGAGCTACATAAAATGACTATTTTAAAACCATGGAATGATTTGTTATGCAGCAAAAGCTACCTGATACACACAAGACACAAGAGAAGAGACACAACCAATATTTTGCAGCATCCCCTGGTTCCATTCTTTTATCTAATACTCTTAGGAACAAGAGGATAACTATTTTTAAAAATATATTTTTTTAAGGTTTTTTTTTTTTTTTTTGAGACAGGGTCTCGCTTTGTAATTCATGCTGGCCCTGAGCTCAGCCTCAAACTCACATCACAGCAATCTTCCTGCCTCTGCCTCCTGAGTGCTGGGATCACAGGCGTGAGCCACCATGCCCAGTACTGTGGTATGTGGTACTGATTGCTGCTGGGCGGGAGTCTCCACACCCAGTATGGTATGTGGTTACCGAGGATCAAACCTGGGTCCTTGCACTTGCAAGACAGGCACCGGAACCACTGAGCTAGATCTCCGACTCTAAAATATTTTTATTTAAAGGATAATTATTGAATGTTTCTTTTTTAGGTGACAGACTTCATCTGTTGTTCAGAACCACCTTCCAGCACTGTCCATGGGGCTTTTGTGGGGTTGGCCCCATTTCTAGCTTCTGGGGTGGTGAAGTAATCCAGGCCCAGCCAAAACCCAGCAATGGATTTAGGCCTGGGCACTCACCCTGCCCCTACTCGAGTGTCCTTCTGGCTATCTGTGGGGACATTTGGGATGCAACTCTTCTCTGCTGCCAGGATACCTAAGTGGAAGCAGGGCCACCTTTGTCACTGCAGAATGACCTGCCCTACAAGCCACAGCTGAGGAGCTCTGGGAGGAAAGGGAACAAGCCAGGGGACTGTCCTGGCAACATGGGTTTGGGTCTTAGGATCTAGTCTGTCCGATGCAATCTCCCTCCTCTACTTCCTTCTGTCCTTTGTAACCAAAAGTCCTGACTGGAAGGAAAGAGGGCCTGGGCTTGGGGTGGGGGTTCTGACCAAGCCAGGGGATCCGAGAAGCCTTTTTCTGGCAGCAAGGCAAGAGGTAGAGCTGATGCCACTACACAGATGATGAAGCTTGGGCAGCGACCAGCGAAGCTGCAGTCTTGGATGCGAGAACGAAGGAGGCCTGGTGGTGCCAGACTCAGCCCTGGCACCTCCTCTTCGCATGCCAGCCTGCCTCTTGTTGGCGGCTCCCCTCCCAGGGCTGCAGATGGTAAAGCACTTTCCAAGTTCATCTCTCACTGGGCCTTGGCAGAAAAGCAAGGACGGGGTCATTATCTCATTTTAGAGGAAAAGGGCCATGAAGCTCAGAGAGGGGAAGTAACTCGCCCAAGGTCACAGAGCAGGCGGCAGATCAGGCCTTTCTCTGTCACCTGTTTCGCCCGGGGCACTGATGAGCACCTTTCCCAGTGGCATTGGTTTGAAAGAGGTGCAGGTCCTGGCAGAGTCTGCCCCTGACTGTGGAGTGACTTTGGACAGGTCACCTTCCCTGTTGGGTCTTGAGCTTGTCCTCCATAGACAGTAGTCACCTGACTAGGTAATCCAGCTTTGCCTGGTCGGCTGACCTGGGGGAGAAACTCCCCAGGCCCATCAGAACCAGAACCAAGGCTCCGCCTCCCAAACACTCTCCGATCACTTTCATCCTTCCCCTCCCCCAACTCAGCCCAGCCTTGGCTGTGCTGATAGTTTGGGGTTCAGCATGAGGGTCTCAGCTCCATGGGCACTTGGTCATAGGGAAGACAGTCTCCATCAGAGGATGAAGCTGCAGACCGTGACAGTGACCCTGAAGGTCTAGCTGCGGCAATGTCTTGCCCAAATATGTCCATTGAGAGATGATATACCCCACCTCACCCCGACCCCTATTCAAAACCCATATTTAAAAAAGGCAACACAGCTTTGGAGTTACTCAACCTGAGTTTCACATTAGAGCTCTGCTGTGTGACCTAAGGCAAGTCACTCTCTTTCTCTGAAACTGTATCTTCAACTCTAAATAGAAGAGATTCCCTCTGCTGAGAAGTTATAAAGAGGGCCGGGAATTTAGCTCAGTGGTTCCGGCACCTGTCTTGCAAGCGCAAGGACCTGGGTTCGATCCCCGGTCACCACATACAATACTGGGTGTGGAGACTCACGCCCAGCGGCAAGCAGTACCACATACCACAGTGCCAGACGTGGTGGTTCACGCCTGAACTACAAAGCGAAACCCTGTCTCAAAAAAAAAAAAAGTTATAGAGAGGCTATGAAGACATCACGTAAAGGAACGGACAACTGGAGGAGATAAACGGTGTTTCATAGAAGACTGAACGGTCTAAGCTGTTTAGTTAAGCCCTGAACACCCACCAGGGGCTGGGGCAACGCTTACTCCCTGTCAGCACCGCCTCTGTAGGGCTAAAGCAGCAGTGAAGGGCTTACGTCACTTCCTCTTCCTTTGCCCCAGGAGGGGAAGACCTGAATTGGCCGCCAGGAGCTCCCAGCCCTGCACCAGCCCCTTCACCTCCTATCCTGCCAGACACAAGGGACACGCCTTTCTCTGCCCACGGTCGTCGCTGTTGTTAGCATAAAATTTAGTCTATGTCAGGTCCCGTGCGGGCCTGGGTTGGCGGAGAGAGGAAGTGTCCTTGCTATCTGGGAATTCAGTCAATTTAAACTATACAGTCAGCACTATAATCCAGGCCTTATGGAGACAGATTTAAAGATACTTTAAAAATATTTGAAACAGGGCCTCTTTAAGTCTTTAAGTTGCCTAGGTTAGGTTCTAACTTGTGATCCTCCAGCTTCAGCCTCTCAGAGTGCTGGGATTACAAGCATACACAGCAATGCTTGACTTAAAGATAACTTTTTTTGGGGGGAGGGGTACAGCGAATGGAACTCAGGGCCTAGCTTGCCAGGGAGGCACTGTGCCACTGAGTTACATCCCCAGCCCAATGATACCTTTTTTAAAAAATTCAGTGTCTTTTAAATAAAATCAATTCGGGCCAGGGATTTAGCTCACTGGTTCTGGCGCCTGTCTTGCAAGTGCAAGGACCTGGGTTCGAGCTCCGGTAACCACATACAATACTGGGTATGGAGACTCACGCTCAGTGGCAATCAGCACCACATACCACAGTGCCGGGCGTGGTGGCTCACGTCTGTCATCCCAGCACTCGGGAGGCAGAGGCAGGAGGATTGCTGTGATGTGAGTTTGAGGCAGAGCTCAGGGCCAGCCTGAACCACAAAGTGAGACCCTGTCTCAAAAAAAAACCCTAAAAAATAATAAATAAATTTAAAAAATCAATTCTACAGATATTGTTCCTGGCAGTGCTGGGGATTGAATCCAGGGCCTTGTGAAGTGAGGCTAACACTTTACCGTTGAGCTAAGCTCCAGCCCTTCCAGTCATGATTTTTTTCCTGGAAGACCAAGCCAAACATTCCAGAACTCCTTACTGTGCAGCAATGATCCACAGCTAATTAACAAATACCGATAAGAAGGAAGACGATTATCTTCCCATCTGGTCGCACCATCTTAGAAACAATCTTAGGAGGCCGCAGTGACTATTAAGCATAAGTAGCCTCATGTGTCTCTGCTCATAGCAACCTGGTCTTCTGCAGAGATTTCAAATTCATGTGCACTGAGACAAAAACAGGTTGGGGGATATTTTTACCCGCTCAAGATGCAAACCCAATCCTGCAGCCTTCTCAAACCTCAAAACCCTCTGCTAAGTGGGCCAGTAGGGAAGTTCCAGGGAGGAACTTGTGCGGCCTATTCTCAGATCTCCGGGCAGAAGGAAAGGGGGCCATGACCAGGCTCAGGCTCAGTGCTTTCATCAGCCCAGGGCTTCTGCACAGAGCTACAGCCCCAGCCCTTTTGAAAATGTTTGTGAGAGTCTTGCTAAGTCACCCAGCCGGGCTTAAATGTGTGATCCTCCTGCTGGGGGCTTCAGAGTGCGGTGGTATGGGAAGGTTACAGGCATGTGCCACAGCCGGCAGCCTCTTGAAGATGAATTTGGTCCCTGGGTCCTCTTGGTCAGCTTCTGCATCTGGGGACATCGCCCTGCGGATCTCCCAGGTCAAATACCTTCCTGTGACCTTCTATGTTTCTCTTCATCCCCCAGACCCCTTGGACAGTTCTCCCAAAGCCACCAATCTGAAACCCCCTCCTGGGTCCACCAGGTGACTTCCCAACACCCTTCAGGAAGAAAGGTCCTGTCTTGTGCTGCTGGGACCCTGTGGCTCCTCAGCGTCGGCCTCAACACAGCCTGGAAACCCTCCTCCTTCCATGACACCTGTCAGAAATCCACAGGGGACAGACCTGGGGGCGGCTCTCCTCCCAGTGTCTGCCCAGCATTCTTCAGTCACCTGGGGGCCGCAGAGACCACACTCATAGCTTCAAGGTGGCCCCTGGCATCACCCACAACCCCACTAGGTGTCCCCCACGGCAGTTTAGGACCTTCCCCTGGTCCTTGGTCCTCCTCGGACCCCTACATGTCTCTCTCTCGGTGGTGGCCTGGTCTGTCCCCTGTCTGCTGTACCATCCCAGCCAAAGCCAGCCCCTGTACCTGCCTCAATCCTCTCAGGAGCCAGTCCCAGGCTTTTGGCTCCTGAACACATCCAACCCTCTGCCATTAGCGCCCCCTCTAGGCCCTGTCTATCTCAATTCTCATATCTAAAACCGCTTCCAAACTCTCCAAACATCTGCCATCCTGTGCCCACCATAGTAAGCTTTCTGTCGGGCCACCGAAGCAGCTCTCTGACGTCACTACGAACTCTGTGTCGCCGAAGCCAGCAGGAGCATTTCAGAGCTCAGCTTCCTCACGGCTCCTGCTCACGGATGAAAACGCTTCCCTCGCTCTGCCACAGAGGCAGCGCCACCTAGTGGTGATGAGCAGAGCCTGGGCTGGAACCCTGGCCACTGCCGAGACTCTGGGCAGGTCACTAACCTCCCTGTGCCTCAGTTATTATTATTATTTTTTTTTTTTGCCAAAAAAAAATGATTCGGCTATAGGGTCCTGAGGAGAGTAAGGATGATTTAAAACTCTTCCTCCCCAGAACCCCTGCCTCTCCCATGCCCCCTGTACACTAATCATCAGCTGAGGTGCCACCTGCTCCTACTGGTGCTGTCCACTGTGGTATTTTTAGCGTCCAGCGAAGTGCCTGGCATAGTGCTGGTGATAGACCTTAAGCTAAATCCCTTCCCTCTGCAGCTACTTCTCTGATTCTCGCCCTCGATCGCAGAGGGCCTTAGGGCCACAGCCTGGGCCCACTGCATGCACCCTATGTCCCAGGAGTGTGCCCCACCCCCTGTGACCGCCAGCCTCCTGGTCATTGCCTCTAGCCCCCTTTCTAACCAACCACTTACCAGGTGGCTCACTGGCAATTCTACCCACCCAAACCTGGTCTGCTTCCACGGGTCTGGGCCCCCACTGGGTCCAGCTGCAGGCGCTGAACCTCTCAACTTTACACTCTGTTTTTTATTTGTTTGTTTGTTTTTTAGGTTTTTTTGAGACAGGGTCTCCCTTTGTGGTTCAGGCTGGCCCTGAGCTCAGCCTCAAACTCATCACAGCAATCCTCCTGCCTCTGCCTCCCGAGTGCTGGGATTACAGGCGTGAGCCACCACGCCCAGCATTGTGGTATGTGGTACTGATTGCTGCTGGGCGTGAGTCTCCACGCCCAGTATGGTATGTGGTTACTGGGGATCGAACCCGGGTTCCTGCGCTTGCAAGACAGGTGCTGGAACCATTGAGCTAAATCCCCGGCCCTCAACTTTACACTCTGGACCTCCCTCCTCCCTGATCCTCCAGATTTCTCACATCTCTCACTTTTCTCCACCTATCTTTTCTCTCACTTGGCCATACCGGTCCCCTCCCCCTGGCCTCCTTCAAGCCTAAGGAGCCCCCTCCTCTCCTGACGGAAGCCCCAGGGTCCCCCTGCTGTTCTCCCTACCCCCACCCTTGATTATTTATTTATTGGTTGCTGCCAGCTGAGGAGGATGCTGTTGCTATGGGAACCTTCAGCCCCAGCCAGGGCTGCCTCTGTTCTCAGTAGGACGCTCTTGTCTGTCTAGACTCCAACCCCACGAGCCCAACTCCAGGTGGGGGCGGAGGGGCAGAGGATGAATAATGCAGAGGGGTCCACCCCAGCCTCAGGAACTGGCTCAGTGTGAGGGCAGGGAGGTGGCTGTGCCAGGAACCTATCAGAAACCTCTTCCACCCAAGCCCTAGCCAGCCAATTCTACAAGTCACCTACTTTCCTGGCCAAAATTCTGGCCACACCGCTAGAGGTTTTACACACAGAAATTCGTCTACCTTCTGTCCGGCTAGGAGGTGGCTCTTAAGTTTCTGGAGCACAGTTCGGGCCCCTGTGGTTCTCTCTTTTACTGACCGCTTGGTTTGGGCCCAGGAGGGGTGAGCTGTAGCCCAGCTTGGTTGCTGACTCTGGACAATGTGTGACCCTGGGCAGGCGACTCCTCTTCTCTAGGCCTCAGTTTCCTGACTGCTACAGTGTCCCGAGGACACCAACAGCTCCTGCAAAGCTCCCAACAAACCCGGTGCCTGGCCACACAGTTGGTACTCAGCACATGACCGCAGCCTTTGCGGTAACCCCCAACCCCAGCCCCCCCTTTTCCCAGTGGATTTCTGAGGCAGCTGACAAAATTAAACTCGACCTGGTCCCTCATGCATGAAATGAGGGAGTGGGTCAGGGCCGCCATAGGCTGGAGGGAGCCTGGAGATGGGGGTCCGGCCCCTCCTCAGGGAGGGGGCACCATGACAGCAAGGCAGGGAGGCTCCACCTGCGGTCAGGGCCACTGGAACTCCAGCCGAGCCGCCCAACCAGAAGTTCAGAATAGAGTGGTGGAGACCAAGTGGCCTTTAACAGGTCGGGAAGAAGGCCCTGGAGGGACTGAGTCCATTAACAAGTATTTCTTGGGTAACAGCTGGGAGCTGGTGTGGCTCTGCCTCAGGGAGTACATGCCCAAAGCCAGCCACCAGGAGGAGCCAGGGAGCGGAGGGGGCGCTGGCCAGGGGGGCACTGCAGGCCGGGCCCTCCACCTTGCCTACCAACCCTAACAGAGGGCCACAGCCCTGCGCTCCTTCTCCACAGTTCCCACAGTCCTTAAGCCTCTCCTGCAGCCTCGGCCCACCCCCTGGAGCAAGGCCAGGCTATCACTGCGAAGGGACGGAAGCCAAGTGGCAGAACAATGCAATTCCATTGTGCAAAAAAGGAGCCAAGAAGACACCAAATGTGTGACAGCAACTGCAGCATCAAAAGCCAGGGAGACACAACAGCGGTGACAAGAGTTTATCTCCAGGGAGAGGGGGTTCGGAGACAGGGAGGCTTTGACTTTAAATATACATACTTCTATAGCACTGGAATGTTTTGCAACAAAGTTGTATTTTTAGAAGTTAACAACAAAAAAAAGTGCCTTCAGATTTTCACTCTGAAAGAACACCCAAAGCCGGGCACAATGAAGCGCATCTGTAATCCCACCATTTGGGAGCCGAGGCATGAGGATCACCAGCCTGGGCTACATAGCAAGTTCAAGGCCAGCCTGAAATGCATAGTAAGATCCTGTCTCAAACAAAAGGGAACCAGAGGGAGAAGAGGGAAAGCGATAGCGCATCTGGATACTCTGTCGCCCTCAAGAGAAGACTGTGATGATGACCTTGGCTAGGCCTCTGCGGCTCCACATCTCTGTGAGGCTTAAACAGTGCGGTTCAGTCTCCAGTCCCGCCTGGGTCCTCACAGTCTCCCTTCCTTCAGCCTGAACATGATGTTCAGATCCATCTCTTCCTCCCCCAGGCACAGCCAGCCGAGGGCGCTCTCTCCCCACTGTCACTGGTGGATGTGGCAGAGCTGGAATCCGGCACTCTCTGCGCCCTCCTCTGCTTGTGCCCATCAAGGCTGGGCAGGCTCTGGGTGAGGGAGTCACCCCAACCCAAAGGCACGCACAAAGACCCGATGTGCATTCCTCTGCATTTCTAGCAGGCCACCTTCTGAGCACTGATATCCAGTAGTTCCTTCATTCTCAAATGCTTCTCCAGCACCTTTCGTGTCCCTCATCCTGAGGACTCAGTGGTGAAGACAGCAGATCAGCTCCCAGCCTGGAGAGGATCATCCTGCCTCCTCCCTCCTGGGCAGGCACCAGTAAGATGCTAGCAACAAGGCCTGAGTCCTGGCCCAGTGAGAGAAGAGGTAGGGATGGAAAAGTATTCTTTCCCAAAAGAAATACATAATCCAAGAGACTTGTAGTCTCTCTCAGTGGTGCTATCTTAGAATATTTTATTGAGCAGCTACCGTATTACTATCTCATTGCTGGGGATTGAACCCAGGCAAGTGCTCTGCCACTGACCTATACTCACTTTTCATATCCACATCCTATCTCCTGATATCATCCCTGTGTACAGATGAGCCAACTGCAGCCCAGTGGAAAGACTTGTACTAGAAGACACAGGAGGGCCGAACTTCTAACTGGTCTATGTAGAGCAGAGTCCTTGCTCTTCCTCACCACACCCTGGGACTTGGTGGCTGGGCCGGTCTGCATGCCCTGCGTTTGTGGATCTTTCATGGCACTGCTGGAAGGGTCTTTGGCTCTAGGGGGGTGAGTCCCCTCCTCCTGAAAGGGTACTCCTCCCCAGACCAAACTGCCATCTGTCTGTTGTTACGCCCTCCTGCTGTGGCCCTGCCCTCCACCTCAGCTGGGCCTGAGGGAGCCAGGGAGCAGCTGGTCACTACCTTCCACATAATTAGCCCTCGGAGACCAGCTTGGAGCTGGGAGGGAGGCCCCAGTCCATCTCAGCAGGCCGATCTGGCCAGCCCAGGTCCTGTTGGGAAGCAGGGGCCGGGCCTCCGTCTCCATGGCAACCCCACCCCCTATCTCAGTGACCACTGACCCGTCCCCAACCCATCCCCAGTAGGGGGGCTCACAGGCTTCTCCTGGACAGATCTATCTCACTATACCTCTGAGCTGGCAGCTCCATTGTTAGAACTGAGTGCCTCATAGTGACCCAATTAACATACATCTACATTAATTTGCATACATCCTGGGCTGTGGGGCCCAGGATGCTGCTACCAGGGAGAAACCTAACAAAAATCCAAAATCTTTCCATCCCATTGGGCCTATCTCTATATCCACCATCTGGTCCAAACCTACAATGTTCATAGGGGAGGGCTTCAGGTCAGTGACTCTATGACTCAGTTTCCCCCTCAAGAGATAAGGACACGGATCCACACCTCAAAGTGGTGCTGACAAGGCTGAGGAGTCTCCTAGATTTACAAGGCCATGCCCCCCCCCATCTCCCAGAAGCCCGTGCCCTGGGTCTGGGGTGACTGTGTCACAACCTCGCACTTGGTCAGTGCTCTTCCTAATTTTGGGGTTCCAGCAGGAAGTAGAGTAGAAGCTGGAAAGGCCAGCTTTGCACATTTGACCTTCTGTCAACAATGCCTCCTATGGACCACTTTCCCCCAGTATGCAGCTTTCCGCTTCCGGCGGGCTGTGTGATGCGAGCTGCGTAGCAATGGCTGCAGGCAGTAACAATCTGCGGGCAGAAACTTATTTTTCCCAAAGAGCTTGAAACAACCCGAACGCTACTAAATTCAGAAATTCGTGTGCTTCTGTAGCATCGCAAGTGACAGAATGTGAAGGCAGAGGATGCGCAGGAGCTCTCAGGGTCTTCGTGAAAACTTTGAACACCCAGCTCGATTCAGTCAGTTCACAGACAGACCATTGCCTGTAACCGTAGTTTGCTGCTCCAGAAAAAGCTGTATAAGTCTGAGTTCGCCTGTTTGGCCAACCCTTGCCCAGACACTGCTGAGGAGTCCAAGGCTCTTATCCCAAGCCTGGAGGGATGCTTTGAAGACGAAGAGCTGCCGCAGATTCTTAACGACATCTAGACAAAGTGTAGTTTTCAGTATTAATCTGCAGATATAGCTGAGCTGCTTGGAGGAAACCTTCCCTGGGGCTGGATTTGCCTTCTCAGAAGAAAGCAAGGCTTCCTGTGGAGGGGACAGTATGTCTTGTGTTGGTGCAGTGTGCTCTTGCCTCACAGTCTGAACCTCGAGCAGCCTGGCCATGGCTTCTAGTGGCCGCCACAGCTCTGCTGACAAGGCTGGAGGGTAACGTGTAGGCCACACTGTTGGCCATCTCATATTGTGGGGTTTGGACCCCATATTATTTTGTTATTCCTAACATTTCATGTTTTAATATTAATTAATGTGTTTGTATTTCTGGAAACTGAGAACATAGAAAACCTTTAGGGGGAAAAATAGTCTTAACTAGATGCAAAAGAAAGAATTAAACCAGGAAAACCACAAACAAAAACCATTGCCTCCTATAGCTCTGCCCTTCAGCAGATGCATCCTGGGAGCAGAGGGCCTCTGGTGTCACCACCCCCTGGACAACCACAGATGACATAGCACGGTGAGAGGAGGCACTTGACCCACGCAGTTGTGGTACTCTGCACTTTGTGAGCTTTGTATCTTCGACACAAGCCTCAGCGATCCTGTTTGTAAAATGGGGATAGTGATGGCCTTTGCACTTCCAGGTGTTGTAAAAATTAAGTGAGATAATTCAAATGAAATAATGCCAGAGCCCAGTGTAATACACACGCCTTACATGTTGACTATTATTACTAAAGTTATGATATATAAGTTGTGAGTGGTGGCGCACACTTAGAATCCCAGCTCCCAGGAGGCTGAGGCAGGTGGATCGCCATGAGTTCAAGGTCAGCCTGAACTGCATAGTGAGACCCTGTCTCAAAAAAAAAAAAAAAACAAAACAAAAAAAGGAATGAGAAAACTCTAGATGCAGAATAACTTGTAGAGCAACTTGTGGTAGCTGCACAAGATGCAGCCCAGTGCAGCCACCTGGCGAGGGGGCCAAATTACGCAGCAGAGAAAGGATAGAGAGAAAAAACATGAAATCATTAACTCGATGACTCTGGGGAGCAGGGTTATGGGATGGTGCTTGAGATCTGTCACATATTTCTGTGAGGTTTTCACCTTTAGGAGTAATACTTTTATAAGAAGAAACTGAAGAAGGGTAGAGGACTATGGTGAAATCCCAAGCTGTAGGCCCTGGACACAGTCAGGAACCAAGCCTGGAGTCCTGGGCCAGCTTTGGATAGGGGATGGTGTAGATGATGAGGCAGATCTGAGAGGTGGCAAGGGTGGCATGATGCAGCTGGTCCTGCAATCCCATGTGCTAGGCGGTGGTCCCAGAAGGTAGCAAAGGCTGGAAGGAGCACTTGGGAGGAGGCTGGGCTGCAGCTGGGGTGCCGGGGCCTTTCTTGGCAAACCTGGGCCCACTCCCAGGCTTCCCACTCCACCTCTGCCCATATCCCTGTGCCTAGACTGCTGGGATCAAAGCGGGCTCTGGAGTGGGCAGCGCGGGCCTGGGAGGAGGGAGAGCAGAGCACAAACAGGACCCTCCCAGGAGACACTGCTGCAGACAGTGAAACATTTGGACAGAGAAAATGGTGATTAATCTGATTCCCTACTAAGTACAATGGGCACTGCCATATAATTAAGCCAAAACCTTGCGGCAGAAAGCACCTTAATGGAGCAGGCACTTAGGCAGGAGCATTCATCATGGCCACGCTCAGAATCCTACGAGTGGCGGGAGGGACAGAGGGCTGAGGGCCAAAGAGCAAAGACAACCACGCGTAGTCAACCCTGCCCCGAACAGAGCTGAGGCTGGAAAGGAGTTACCAGCAAGGGCTCCGAATCAGGAAGACCTGGAATTGTGCTCTAGCCCACAGGTTCTGGAAAGTCACCTAGAGCCTCAGTTTCCTCAGCTGTACAATGGGAGTAATGTTTCTTCGTGGCTTTATGTGAGGCTCAGTGAAATAATGTAAATAACTTTGGGTATATTAGGTGTTCAACAAATGAAAGTGGATTGGACAAGCCATCTTCCCTTTCTGCATCTTACTTTCTTCTCATAGACAAGAGGAGAGTTCTAACTCCCCACTCTTGTTTTCATTTCTCGCAGTATTAGAGGATTAAAGCCCATAGCCTTTGCACTGAGCTACACCCCAGCCCTTTCTTATTTTTAGATAAGGCTTCAATTGCCCAAGTTGGGCTCACACTTATAATGCCTCAGCTTCCTAGAGTGCTAGGATTACAGGTGTGTTCCACCATGTCCACATTTCTGGCTTCTTGGGGTTTTTTTTTTTAAACAGGGTCTCGCTTTGTAGTTCAGGCTGGCCCTGAACTACACTATGTGGCCCAGGTAAGCCTCGAACTCACAGCAATCCTCCTGCCTCTGCCTCCCGAGTGCTGGGATTACAGGCGTGAGCCACCACGCCCAGCACTGTGCACTGTGGTACTAACTGCTGGTGGGAGTGAGTCTCCACACCCAGCATTGTTATATGTGGTTACCGGGGATTGAGCCTGGGACCTTGGGTTGACAAAGCAGGTACCAGAACCACTGAGTTAAATCTGCAACCCTGTTCTGTCTTCTTTACGAAGAAGTTGGAAGATCAAGTAAGATGACATAAAAAAGAACTACTAGAATACTTCCTAAAGAGTCAATTGCTATGCCCACACTGTCATCCGTTATTAACGTAATTACTGAACTCTGTTTCACAGTCAGGTAGCAGTTTTGTTTTTTGGCTTTGTTGTTGTTGTATTGGAGATGGAAAGCCAAGCTCTATCCTTATCTTTTTGTAAATGTTGAGACAGTGTGTAATTAACTTGTCCAGGCTGGTCACATCCTCCTGCCTCAGCCTTCCAAGCACTTAGGATTACAGACCTGTGCTTCTGTGCCTGGTCTCAAGTCAGACTCTTGCTGGGTCCCCGAGAGCTTCATGGTGTGTACTAAAGGCATGGCTGCACTATCTCAGTGTGAGCCTTATCTTAAGATTTTTGGTTGTATAGCTTCAGCCAGGTCACTTAATATCTCTCTTCTGTCATTTTTTCATCTAAGGAATGGAATGATGATCTTGACCTGTTGACACAGGTGTATAATACCAACACAGAGAGGCTGAGGCAGGAGATCCATGTGAGAGGCCACCTGAACTACATAGTGAGACCTTGTCTTAAACACAAAGCTGAGGGATAGGGATTTAGCTCAGTGGTTCTAGCACCTGTCTTGCAAGTGTAAGGGCCTGGGTTCAATTCTCATTAACCACATACAACAATGCTGGGAAGGGAGACTCATGCTCACCAGCAATCAGAACCACATACCACAGTGCTGGGTATGGTGGCTCACACCTATAATCCCAGCACTCGGGAGGCAGAGGCAAGAGAATTGCTATGAGTTCAAGGCTGAGCTCAGGGCCAGCCTGAACTACAAAGCGAGACCCTGTCTCAAAAACAAAAACAAAAAATCAAAACTGAAGTAATCAGGACACTGTAGTTCAGGCACTTATGTTCTTAGATAGACATATAAATAAATGGATGAAAGAGTCCAAAAATAAATACATACACTTATGGCCAATTGATTTCCGATGAGGATGCCATCTCCACTCACTGGAGAACTTTGTGCTTTTACCAAATGGTGAGGAGACAACCAGACATCTGTCCACACCAAGAAGAGTGAAGCTGGACTCCTACCTCCTGCCGATTCTTAGAACTCACTCAAAATGTACCAAAAACCTAAATGAAGGAACCAAAACTATAAAATTCTTAAAAGAAACACAAGTCTAAATCCACATGACTGTGAATTAGGCAACTATTGCTTAGTTACAATGCAAAAAGTCCAAGTAGCAGAAGGAGAGGCAAATTGAATGTCATGGAAATGGAAAACCTTTGTTATGACAAAGAATACAAACAAGAAAGTGAAGAGCTAAACCACAGAACGGAAGATATTTGTAAATCATATATCCAGTGAGGGTCTAGAATCCAAATATGTAAAGAACTTTCCATCCATTAATAAAAAGACAAATTACTCAATTTAAAAGTCGACAGAGAGCCGGGGATTTAGCTCAAGTGGTACCACATCTACCTTGGAAGCACAAAGGCTCAAGTTCAATCCCTGGTGCCACAAAAAGTAAACAATAAAATAAAATAAAAGTGGGCAAGTAATTTGAATGGAAATTGCTCCCCCCAAATATATTAATGAACACATGAAAATATGTTCCAAAGTATTTGTCACTGGAAATTGCAAATCAAAACCACAAAATATGACTTCATACCTAGTAGGAGAACTATAATCAAAAAGTGGATAGAGCCAGGGATTTAGCTCAGTGGCGCTGCACCTGCCTCAGTAAGTGCAAGGACCTGAGTTTGATTCTTGGTGTGTGTGTGTGGAGGGGGGTGGGGGGGAGATTCCAAAATTCTGGGAGGCTGAAGCAGGAAAACCACAATTCAAGCCCAGCTTGGGCAACTTAGTGTCACAACACCCTGTCTCAAAATTTAGAAATATAATAAAATGGACTAAGGATGTAACACAGTGCAAAGATTCTGGCGCAACCCACAGTAGAAAAATGAAGGGTTGGTGGGGGGAGGGAAAAAGGGAGAAAGGAAAGAGGAAAGAAAAGAAAAAAGAAGGGAGAACAAAGAGTTTGAGGCCAACCTGGGCTACAGAGCAGCCTCTGACTCAAAGAAACAAAACTACAGAAACAGAAACAGGAAACAGGAAACAGGAAATAAAGCAAAAAAAAGACAGTGCCAGGCGTGGTGGCTCGTGCCTGCAATCCCAACATTGGGGAGACCGAGGAAGGGGGACTGTTTTGAGTTCGAGGCTACCTTGGCCTACATCGTTAGTTCAAGGCCAGTTTGAACCACATTCTGAGACACTGTCTCAAGAAAAAAGCAATTAGTGTTGATGATGTGGAGGAATTGGAATTCTCTGGCATTACAGTGGGAATGCAGAGATGGTCCAGCTACTACGGAAATCAGGTTAGTTCCTCAAAAAGTTCACCAGAAAAAAAAATTAAAAATAAATGAAGTTCAAGAGAAGCTTGAACTATATAGCAAAACCCTGTCTCAAAAAGCTGACAGCTGGGTGTGGTGGCACATGCCCGTAAACTCAGCACTTGGGAGGCTGAGGCAGGGGCATTGCTATGAGTTTGTGGCCAGTCTGGGCTACACAGAGAGTTCAAGGCTAGTCTGAACTACATATCGAGATCCTCTCTGAAAAGTAAAACCAAATCAAAAAGAAACTGAAGGAAAAGATGGAGGGAGGGAGGGAGGGAGGGAGGAAAGGAGGAGAGAAGGGAAAAGAAGGTGAAGAAAGGAAGGAGACAGAGAGAAAAAGCAAAGCAAGTTAAGCAGAATTTTCCTAAGACTCAGCATTTCTACTCCCAGAACATATATGCCTGTAATCCTAGCACTCAGGAGGCTGAAGCAGGAGGATTTAAGTTTGAAGCCAGCCTGGGCTACATAGCAAGATTCTGTCTCTCCCCTTAAAAAAAAAGAAAGAAAAAGAAGAAAACTTTGTACACAAATGCTCATAGTAGCATGATTCCTAAAAGCCCAACCTGTAGCAACTCATGGATAAACAAAATGTGATATACTGGTATATCTGTGTATATATATACTGTGATATACTATTATTTAAACACAGAAATAAATGGAATATGGAGACACACTACAATTGGATGCCTCTTAAACATTATAGTAACTGAAAGAAGCTAGATACATGCTGTATCTTCCCCTCATATGAAACACCCAGAAACAATCAGATCCTATTCAGAGACAGAAAGTGGATTAGTAGTCTCCATGGGCTCGTGTTAAGGGAAGTGGGGAGAAACTGCCAAAGATTCGGGGTCTCTCTCTAGGATGATGACGACATTCTCGAATCAGTGGTGAGGGCTGTACAATTCTGAATGGACTAAAAGCCACTGGTTCGTGTACTTTACTTAGTTAGTCGGGTTGACCCCAGGGCCTGTCCCCTGCGCTAAGCACACACACTGCCCTGTAGCCCCAGCCCCGGCCCCACAGAGTGTGCTTTATGTGGGGACTGCAGAGCGTGCCCGGGGCTTTTTGAGACATCACCCTGGAGGTGTCAGATCCCTACTGTGGGGATCAAACAAGAGCTGGAAGGTCACGTCCCCAGCCAGGCCACTCTTCCAGAGTTCCAGTCCCATTCCCTCACTCGTTGGCCTCCTCCACTAAGAGGCCCAAGAAGGAAACACTGACTAGAAAGCGGCCTCACTGCTATGGCAACAGCAGCTACTCCTGCCTTCGCCTCCTTCTTACTGAGAGCGAGGGGGGAAGTCTGCCCAGCAACAGCAGCAGTGTCAGGAGCCAGTGGGCAAAGACAGCGGGCAACCTCAGGATCCCGTACACTTTACCGCCCCAGCCTTGGCTGAGGTAGCAGTTTCTGGCTTCTCCTTCTGGGGAAAAGTCACAGCAGCCACAAACCCGCGGTGTGAGACCATCAGCCCTGTAGGTGCCAAGGCTCTGAGGGGAGAGGGGCCTGCAGCCGGGTACCTTCCCTTTGCCCTGCTCTTCCCCTGCCACCAGCTAAGGGCCTGCAGGAACCAGTGAGTGGAGAAGAGTCACTGTTCCTGTAATCTACCTATCATGGAGGGAGAGCTCCGTTCTGACCTGGCCAAAGAGGTCACCTGAAGGGATGGGGCAGGGGAGAGGAACGTCCAGACCCATTGTGGGCCGGATGTGCCCTGCTCTGAACTCGAGCACAAATATTAAGGACAATACCTAAGTTTTTGCACACACTGACTGTGCCAGGCTTTGTGCCAACCATTTAGTGTGTGCACCATCTCCTTGAGTCCTCCTAACTACAGGTGAGGGGCAGGGTGGGCCCACCTTCCCGTGGTAGCTCAGGATCACGGGGTGCAGAGGGGCAGGCGGTGGCAAACCAGGCAGTCTGACCCCGAGCCCGATCTCTTAGCCAGACACCCGCAGGCCCCTCAGCAGCTCTGCAGGCTCCCTCTGCCCTCCCCTGGCAGGAGGACTGACAGAGAGGAGGGGTGGAGCCGCCCCCAGAGATCGATCATTTCCTGGCCCAAGGCCAGGGGCTGGGAGAACCTGTTGGAGGAAGTAGTGGCCTCGTGCAGGGAGGGGTCGCAGACAGGGGGAAGGGAAGGCCTCAATCCTTCTTCCTCAGACCTGTTCTGTGCCATGCTGCGCACAGCTCTGTAGAGGTGGCACCTGGCCCCCAGAATTACCCCAGGAAGAGGTAATGACAGCCAACGCTTACGTGGCGCATGTCTCCCTCACACGTAACCTTGATCCCTGTCCTCTGCACGCGCACATGCCAGGCACACTCATGTGCCCATGGGCAACCGAAGCGGTCCCTTCCCAGGGCACCAGGCTGACAAGGATTTGCACCAGGTCTCTGGCCCTGGACAGTCTCACTGCCTTACTGAGAGTGGGCAGGCCTTTGCCCGGGGGAACGCGCCCTTCCTCAAGTCCCAGTTGCCAGCAGTCTCCTCTCCTGGGCACGTGTGGTATTAGGATTTATTTGGTGGCACCTCCTAGGGGGGGCTCCTTGCCTACTCCCAGACAGCCCCCAGACAGAAACTAGGGTCACAGGTAAGGTTTAGCTACAGACATTTGCCCACAGTTGTCCCAATAGTGCACAGTAGGAACAGTGTGGAACACTGTCTCTTATTCTCCTGAGACAGTGTATTTTGTTGTGAGCTTTTTTTGTCTGGAATCTCACACCCAACCTCCATCTGCCCCGCAGCCTGCTTCCTATAACAACCTTTGAAGGGCTCCAATGCCAGGCTCCCGTCCTTTCCTGGGGCAGTGTGGAGAGGAGTCAAGGACCGGACATGAGAGCCCTCCCCTCAGTTTCTGTGTAGAGCAAAGGACAGGAGGCCCCTGGGAGATGCTTTTGGGGACCCTCCCTGTGTCCCAGGTTCTATGCCCGCTAGGACTCCCTCCAGCAGACAGCGAGGACTACGAGCTTCCCAGACACGCCTGCCCACGAGGCACCGGCGATGAGATTCCTGCAGCTGGAATCACAGCAGCATCGGTTTCCTAAGTTTTCACCAAGTGCCAGGTGCAGCACTCCGGCTCCAAGTGCTCCATCTCCCGTCACTGAGTCCACTCGGCAGCAGGAGGGGCAGGTCCCATCGGCTCACTTTGCAGAAGAGGAAAGGAGGCTCGGAGAGCAGTGAGGCCTGTGACTTCCCTTTCCGCCTGCCTGGCGAAGTGCGGAGCGGCGAGTCGATCCCTGCCACGCTGGTTGCAGCGGGGAGCGTGAGAGCAGATCACACATGTCAAGCACTGGCCCTAGCAGGCTGGAGAACTGTCCACACCCGCCCAGGCCCCACTCCCCGGCCTGTGGAGAGCAGCCTGTCAGAGCTGACAACTACATGTGGATCCCAGGCTGGACTCGACAGCCTCTTGCTTCAGCTCAGGATCCCATGTCTCCCTGGTGGCCTGTCTTGGGGATGACAGCTATGGCAGCTTGGGGACAGGAGTCTGCTCAATGGCTCATGGAGCTTCTGGTGAGACAGGCAGTGACAGGGTGAGCCCAAGGCTGAGCAAGCAGCAGGAGAGAGGCTTCCTGCATCTGACTCTCATGCCAGATGCTCTTTATCATTTGGGCGCTTTCAGAACCAGGGCAGACAGCTGGGCGTGGTGGCTCACATCCATCATCCCAGCATGCAGGAGGCTGAGGCAGGAGTATTGCCATGAGCTGCAGTCTAGCATGGGCTATACAGTGAGCTCAAGACCAGCTTGAGTTGCATAGTGAGACCTTGTTTCCAAAACTTAAAAAAAAAAAATTTAAAAGAGGACCAAGGCAAGAGTATCAATGGAGAAAACACATCATGTGCCTATAGAGTTAAGAATAGTAACCAAGATAACTAACTCCTAAACAAAACGCATTCTGTCCTCCGACTGATACAGGCTGGTGTGGACAGCCAGGAGGGAATTCCAATTTCTTTGACTTGTTGGAGTTTGATGCTAGAACAGAGTTGTTTCTGTTTTGTTTCATTTTTGGTGGAACTAGCGCTCCATCCTAGGCCCCCAGAAGACATTTGTATCTTTGGACATCTGGGAAAGCCATGCCAGGTGACACTCTTATTTCTGGTAGGGACCTCACGCCCAGGACTGAACGCTCCAGACAGACAGGCAGACAGACACACAAACACACCCAGCAGTCTGCTGGCCTTCCAGAGTCCAGGTGTGAATGCACCAGCAACACAAGCTGTCCTGTGGAGAAGGCCCAGCAGGTGGGCCGGGGGCTGCCTCCACAGGGGACTCTGAGCTCCACTGGGGTCTGGATGGGAGGGTGTGGCAAGGAGGTGCCCTGAGGAAGGTGGGATACTGCCCCCTAATATCCCTGGCACTGCCAAGACCACTGGAAGTGGGCTGGTGTCTGTGGCAATCAAGCTGATGAATGCTCCCGCGGGTACAAAGCTTGGAACTCAAGTCAGGAAGTCAAGTTCTGGTCCCAACGTTGTCTGGTACCACCTGTGACCTAGCGGGTCCCTCTTTCACATCCTGTCTGCTCCTCTGAAGGGTTGGGGTGTGGAGTGACCACAAGGAGCCTTCCAGAAAGACTCAAGCCTTTACCAGCGCAGCCTGCCCAGCTGTTCCATGAACACCAAAGGCCTGTAAACGTGATGCCACAATTTTTTTTTTTTTTGAGACAGGGTCTCTCTTTGTAGTTCAGGCTGGCCCTTACCTCTCCCTGTAGCCCAGGCCACCCTTGAACTCACAGCAATCCTCCTATCTCTGCCTCCTGAGTGCTGGGATTACAGGCGTGAGCCACCATGCCCAGCATTGTGTTATGTGGTTACCGGGGATTGAACTCAGGACCTTGTGCTTGCCATGCAGAAGCCGGAACCACTCAGCTAAATCCCTGTCCCAGATGCCACATTTCTTACTTGCTTCCTGCTTGCCTTTTAAAGCACACTCCAGTGTCATCACTGACGGTGCTAGAGTCGCCAGAGGCAGTACCTGTGCCTCCTTCCCTCGTCCTGTGTCATGTGCACAGTGCCCCGTGCAGAACCTGGTGGATGTCTGACTGGCTGAATGGACTGGGAAGACTGTGGTGAGTCACTTGCCCTCACCTGTCCTGGGCTCACTAGGGCATTGCCCTTCACTGAGTGCTTTCAGCAGGCCATCCTCTGTGCCTGGCTCTCAGACACTGCACCAGGCCTCAGCCAGATCACAGGCCAGGGACAGGGATTTGATGTGGAGCTAGGAGCAGAAATATAACAGCGTGATGCTTGTGGATGGGAGGGGGGTGCGGGGCGGCAAGGTGCTCGCAGAGGAAATGATGAATGAGCTGGCCTAAGAGACGGAGAGGGGAAAGGAGTCTGGAGGCAGAAGAGCAATGCAGTGGGGAAGGTGGTGCAGGCCTGCAATCCCGGCACTTGCACTGCTGTGAGTTCGAGGTCAGTCTGGGCAACGTAGTGAATTCAAGGGCAACCTGAACTATATAGTGAGACACAGTCTCAAAAAAACAAAAACCAAATGATAGCAACAACAATAATAAAGCAAAAGCAAAGGCATCAGAGCAGAGTCTTTTAGTGTCCCAGTGTTTAGACCCGTGTGGTCCCCAATCAAGAGCAGCACCACCTGGGCACTTCATAGAAAAGCAAATTGGAATCTGAGTATGGACTTGGGATGAAGCCAAGAGTGAAGGCCCTGGGTTCCAGCCCCAGTAACACAAATTCCAGAGCCCCACACCAGACCTGCTAGATAAGACACTCAGGGGAGAGGTCTAGAAGGGTGTACTCTGACAAACCCTCCAAATGACTCTGACACTATGACTTTAGACTCCCTCAGGCAGGCAGGAAAGTGAGACATAAGGTCTCTCCAACAGTCAATGGGAGGGTGGTTCCAGGGCAGTAGGCGAGGGGCTGGCAAAAGGCTCGCACCTGAAAGTTGGCCTCCGTGGCTATCACCTGCCGCTGGACAAAGCTGCTGTAGAACAATACAGTTCCCCATGTGAAAGGGGAAGGGCCACTGGGAAGGCCAAGAGGCCTGCTGGGCACATGGCCTGTTGCCAGGGTGACCACCTGTCACTTACAGAAAGGGGGCAGGGTCCAACAGAGGGGTCAATGAGGGGGAGCTGGTTGTCATGGCAACCTCCCCTCAGGTGAGGCAAAGAAAGAGAAGAAGGAAGGCTAGTTTTCCCTGGATACCTCACTCTCATTCCCAAGACAAATTCCTCCTCCACCTCCAGCTGGCCATCCTCCTCCTCTGTCCAACTGGGCCGCAGGTGCCCGTGTCCTCCTGTCCCTACCGTGAAGCCACACCCTCTCCTGGTCATAGTAGGCTTCCTTAGTTTAGGACGGTGACCTCCTCTAGGAGGCCACAGCCTCCTATCCACCAGGCCTTCACCTTCCTTTGCTGCTGCGACCTAAGTGGGGGTGGTGACCCGTGCTGCCTTCAGCTGGCACAAGGTGCCTCCTTCCCACCTGGAAGGGCACCCCAAACAGCTTTTTAAGACCTTGCCCCCCCCCGAATGAGGCTCCAGACAACTACAGCCCAACTTGACCATCAGAGGGGGAACTGTAAAGTTCAAGCACTCTGAAGTGCAAAGGGCCTGGGTTAGAGGTCTGCACCAACAATGTGTTGATCCAGGCAGGCTTCGTCATATCTCAAACCTGGTTCCTCACTTGTACCTACAAAGCAATACTGAGCCGGGGATGTAGCTCAGGGGCACCAC
>PVIR01011106.1:0-47986 GCA_004026965.1 Petromus typicus | reverse complement strand
GTCCATGGGCATATGGGGGCCACTCCTACCGGGGAGTACAGGGCCCAACAACTGTCCACCAACCCCAGGGATGGGCCAGCACCTGGCTGAGAGAATAGGGCTTGGGCAGCTGGTGCTTGTGTGAGTGTGTGGGTGTGAGTGTGAGAGTGTTTGAAAGAGTAAGCAAGTGAGTATGAGTGGGTCATGTGTGACTGTGTGAGTGTGAATATAAGTGTCAGATATGAGTGTGAGTATAAGCATGCAACTATGTGGACATGTGTGTGTGGTGTGTCTGAGTGTGAGAATGTGTGTAACGTGAGTGTGTGAGTATATGTGTCAGTATGACAGAAGGTGTGAGTATAGTGTGTGGGTGCAAATGTGAGTATATGTCGGTATGTCTATGAGAGTATGTGATTCGGAGTGTGAATGATTGTGTGTATCTGTGTGTGTGGCAGCCATTTTCAGGTCTGGGGTAAGAGTCGATGGAGAGCTTTGGAAAGCTTACATTTTTACAAAACACGAAGATTGTGACTGATTTTATAAAAGTTAAAGTTTATTCATGTACATTCATTTGATAATATATCACATTTCTAATATTTGCAAATTGTACTCCTTAGGAACTTGGCGTTTCCTAGCCCCCTGTGATCTTTCTGTGGTTTCCGGCCTGGAAAGTGTCAGGTGATGTTACCAAACACCGAGTTCCAGGCGCTAATTTGACCCCACAGCCTAAGTTTAGCACCCTCAGCTTACAGGTGGGAAACTAAGTCTAAGAGACTTTGTGAGCTGCCAATGGAGGCATAGCAGGTAATAGACTTAGCTTCATTCCCAGCCCTTCTTGATTCCACTCACGTGTTAGACAAGGCAGGAAGCTGGAAAGTGGTTCCAGGAAAGCTGGGTTTTGGTACTGCTTTGCCCATCTAGGAGCTGTGTGACTGTAGTGCTTTTTCTCTCTATATCAACACTAAATATTCAAAATTATAAAAAATAATGTGTATATATTATTAAAGTAGTGAACTATAAAAATGAGTTATTGTAAAAGCTATAGGGCCGGGGATGTAACTCAGTGGCACAGCACCTTCCTGGCAAATGCTAGGCCTTGCTAGTGTTTTGATCCTTGGTATCACCCCTAAAAAGAAAAGAAAAATATAGAAACAAAAGTCAAGTCTTTGCTCCTTAGTTTGGCCCTGTCCACTTCTGACTTGTGGCCACGCCCCCTCACACCAGGCTTTCAGTCATCAGCCCCACCATAAGGGCAGTGGAACTTGAAGGGAAGGTTTTGTGTGCACAGGGCTGCTAATTAGGAAGGACTGGAGTGGAGGACGGGGAGGTGGGCTGGGAAGCCGCACCCCTCTGTCCTGGCAGGGATGAGGGGCTTACACACTGAGCAGCCCAAGAGAAGAGCTCTCTCTCCTGGCCTTTCTCATCATCTGTTCTTCAGAGGATTATTTGCATTATTTTAAAAGTCGCAAAAGGTACCTTTGGTGTAGCGCCTGGCCCCTCACACACCTGCCCCCCTGCAATCTTCCCACGACTCTGTCCTGCCTTTCACCAAGTGGAGACATCTGACCCAACTTTGACTGAATGAAGCATTTAAAATAATTATGAAATTCAGGGCCGGGGAGTTACCTCAGTGGTTTGGGCGCCTGTCTTGCAAGTGCAAGGGGCCGGGTTCGATTCCCTGGAAACCACATACAGTACTGGGTGTGGAGACTCATGCCCAGCAGCAACCAGTACCACATACCACAGTGCCGGGCGTGGTGGCTCACGCCTGTAATCCCAGCACTCAGGAGGCAGAGGCAGGAGGGTTGCTGTGATGTGAGTTTGAGGCTGAGCTCGGGGCCAGCCTGAACCACAAAGTGAGACCCTGTCTCAAAAACCAAAACAAAACAAAACAAAAATTATGAAATTCAGATGTGACTCAGAGAAGGAGGAGTTGTAAGGACACTGGAAGTTGGAGAAGGATGGACAGCTTTGGCTAATGTAAAAGTATGACTGAGAAAAACTGAGAGAGATGGGGAGAGGAGAGAAGAATTTAATACAGTAAAATGCTCTAGTCCAGGTGGAGCTCAGTTAGCACTGGAGAAACAGAACAAGAATCTGGCTGCCTGGGCTCAGTCCATCACAGGCTGGGCTAAGTCCCTAATTTTGAACTTGTGGAATATTTTTGCTCCCTTCCATTAACTTTTTTCATTTTTAAATACCTAATTTGAGAGGGTTTGGGTCACTGTGAACACACAACTGATAATTTAAATTTTTGGTTGTTGTAAAAGTTGACTGTTATTGAGCGGTTTTAGTTGACAGGACAGGGTGTAGAGGTTTCCCGTATAGGCACTGCCCTTGCATAGCACTGTCCCCGTGCTGCTGTCCACACTGGAGTGCCACACGTCAGCTTCCTCAGACACCGTGTTGTCACCAGGTCACACTGCCCGTCTGCTGGCTCCTGGTGCTTGATGCATGAATAATGACAAATGTCACAGAGTAGCAGAACTGCCTGGAATTCCTCTTAACTCTGCCTGCCTGACGCTCTTCCTCCCTCACCTGGGACCACAAATCCTTTTGCTGTCTCCAGTTTTGCCTTTTCTGTATGTGTCTGGAATCACACCAAGTAGTGTTTTTTGAGTGGCTGCTTTCACTTGGTAACATACATTTGCTTCCATGTCATTTCACAGCTTGGTAGCTCATTTCTTTTTATCGCTGAATAATTTTGTTGTTCTTGAAAAAGAAAAGAATTTTTATTCTGAAAGTGCTTCCTCTCTAGGTGGAATAAAATATCTCCACCGCTACAGAAAATCATGCTTCTGAGAAGTGTGCCGTTGAAAGTATGTTGCAGCAGTAATGGAGGCAGGTTCCCTTCACTAGGAACTCATTTCTGTGTGCTGTGGGGTTGATTAGAAAATTGTCTCATGTTGTTGTTAACAGAAAAAAGGGGAGAGGATCTGGAATATGATGTGTAGATATATGTCCACATGTATTGATTTGGTTGGAGAGAAATCCTTACGTGTGAATTGTATTGTTCTGTGGGAGTTTCAATATTCTGGACATGTAAATACCATCTGATGCAGAATTTGAGATTTTGGCTTTTGAACACTATTTAAAAATAAATGGAATTTTTCTATTTTACCCAAATAACTGCTATCCAGAATTCCACATGCTATCTGCTATAACTTTTGCTTGACATCTCTTGTGGGGCTGTGTCAAAGAATCCTGGGAGTTAGTTAATTTCATCAGGATGATCATGGAAATGCATGAAAGAACATGATTGTAGAGTCACACTGGATTCATTGTGGAGGCTGTCCCAGAACTGAGGAGCAGGAGGCTTGGTACCAGGAGCCTGAAGGCAGAGGCCCTAGGAAGCCACAGGGAGGCTGAGGAGAGGATCTGTCTGCCAACCAGCAAGGAGGCACTATGTTGTCCAGGGTGGGAGTGATACCTGGACTAATACTCAGGTATCACTAACACCATCAGGTAATACTAATACCATCGGGTGCTCCAAGGGGCTTGTCAGCAGCACAGGCACTGAGCAGTGTTAGGGTTCTGTGATACCTTGGCATCGTTACTGGCTTTTGCCATCTGTATTCTTGTATGCCCTCAGAGCCACCAGAATCATGTGTTTCTGTGCTTCTGCACAGTGGGTATGGAGAACCGCTTTATTGCTAACAGAAAGAGACAGTGGTAAATTGGAGAGTCTAAGAGAACTGCTGCCTAAGACAGCCCACACTGCCAACTTGATAAAGGCTATGATGGATGACAGATGCCATGAGACTGGCCCTGGGGGGAAAGAGAAGGAAAAAAAGAGGAGACGATGGCAGGAGCCCCAGGATGTGGGGGAAGAATGATGCCTGGTTAATTTGTACTGCTAGGGTAAAGGGCCATTCAGAATGTCACTTACCCTGCCAATGCAGAGACAGGGCTCGAGCCGGTCAGCCAGGCTGCCTGAATATTTCCACAGGAAGAACTGGTACACTGAAACCTGTTTTCGTTTGAAATTCTGATTTCATAGTAGGGCAAAATTCAACTGTGGCAAAGGAGTGTTTGATGTTTACTTTAAATTTAAAAATTCTTTTCCTTAAAATTTTTTCCATTTTGTTTTTTTATTAGTGTACATTCATAATACACAGGAAATACATTCACTGTGGGGAGTTGGTGTCTGTACATATTGCATCTTGATCTTTTTAATTTTTGCCTCCCTTCCTGTCTCCTAGATCCCTTGCCATTTCTTTTTTTTTTTTTTTTTTTTGAGACAGGGTCTCGCTTTGTGGTTCAGGCTGGCCCTGAGCTCAGCCTCAAACTCACATCACAGCAATCCTCCTGCCTCTGCCTCCCTAGTGCTGGGATGACAGGCGTGAGCCACCACTCCCAGCACTGTGGTATGTGGTACTGGTTGCTGCTGGGGTGAGTCTCCACGCTCAGTATGGTATGTGGTTACCCGGGGATCGAACCCAGGCCCTTGCGCTTGCAAGACAGGCGCCGGAACCACTGAGCTAAATCCGCGGCCCATCCCTTGCCATTTCTATGAGTCTACTTCCCTGTCTTTTTATGTTATGAAAAATAATTTTTTATAATAAAATAATGGAATTATTTCTCTATTCCTTATCATTTTATTATCTTAAATTATCTGTACTTCGGATTTCGTGCATATGAAAGCCATCTTCTATTTACCCGTCTGTGTTTAATTTATTTCAGTAGCATTATGATGAAATTCTTTTTTTGTGGTACTAAACAGGGAACCCATAACCTCTTGCGTGTTACGTGAGAGCTCACTCAATGAGTTTCTTCCCCAGCTCTCAAGGACTTCTTTTCTTTTTTTTTAGGTTTTTTGAGACAGGGTCTCGCTTTTGTGGTTTAGGCTGGCCCTGAGCTCAGCCTCAAACTCACATCACAGCAATCCTCCTGCCTCTGCCTCCCGAGTGCTGGGATTACAGGCGTGAGCCACCACGCCCGGCACTGTGGTATGTGGTACTGGCTGCTGCTGGGTGTGGGTCTCCACTCCCAGTATTGTATGTGGTTACCGGGGAATCGAACCCGGGCCCTTGCGCTTGCAAGACAGGTGCCGGAACCACTGAGCTAACTCCCCGGCCCCAAGGACTTCTTTTCTTTGTCAACTTCCTGACATTCATAGCAATGAACCTGTAATGGCAAGCAGCCATCCAGAGAAGCATTCTGTGTGCAGGAGTGGAGTTGAAAGTGAAGGGGAAAACAGAATTTATAAAACCTTTCATTTATGTAAAGCTTTACCTTACCCCTTGACTACCTCCTTTCCTGGAGAATCATAGCCCTGGGACTTTACCTAAGGCAGGGGCCAAGCCTGCTGTAATCTTCTTCAGAGCAGCTGACCTTGGCCATGGTCCCAGCAGTAGGGCCTTCTCTCTACAGTTCCTTTCTTCCAGGAACTGAGCCAGCACACGTGGCACAGTGAACAGCTAGGAAGGGCCGGGCATGTTGGGGTGTATACCACTTTCGGCCTTTTACACTGTGTCTCCCCACTCATGTGTTAGTGCCTGTACCCTGGGTGACTGCATTCAGCAAAAAGCCTTTGAGGAACCACTTACAGTTAGGTGAGGTCATGAGAAGAGTCCTAATTCAACAAGACTGATGTCCTTGTAAGAAGGAAGAGTTCTGGGAGGGAAGGCATTGTTCAGATATGGTGAGGCCAGCATCTACCAGCCAGAGTGAGAGGCCCAGCAGAAGCTGAATCTGCTGACTCTTGTTGATGGTCTCTAGCCAACCTGGCATTCGGGCTGTCTGGTCTTTAGTATTTTATTGTGGTTTCCTGTATCCACTGGTTTTCCATGTCTATAACCTGCACCAGAGATAAGTCATCTTAGAAAAGCTGAATATCACAATTCACTCTGGTGTCTGCACTGAGGTACTCATCACAGTAGAAGGGCATGGAGGAGCAAAACGGCTCACTTCAAGTGTGAAGCAGAAGAGAAGAGACGGGATGGGGTCCTGCACTGCCTTCAGAGCCTGTCGCCCACCAGGCCTCACTTCTGAAAGTTTATGGTAGCATTCAGTAGTGTTTGTGCTGGGGATAAAGTCTTGAATATAATGGCTTTTTTGGGGAAATTTAAGAACCAGACTACAGCACACCTCAAAGGTAATATAGGTCTTTGGGGCCACACTGTTCTAGCCAAGGAGAATGGCAAGAAGTCCGTGTGGAGGAGATGGCTTTTAGACAAGTTCTTCCGAAGGGATGTCTTGCTCTTTCAGAGAGATGTGAGGCATAACTTCTCTTCTATAGCCACCACAGCCTCTGGCTGTCATGAGTAGAGTTGTTGACCTGCAGGGTAAAGGTTAAAGGGAGCCTGGGTCCATCTGACACATGGAAGTCAGCACTCCCCCTTGAGTTTTGTATCATATGTAGCTAAAAAGTCCTGACTAACACTCTCACTGTAGAAAACATAAACAGTATGCACCTGCATACTCCAGCTTGTGATGGCGTTGACTGGCTGGCAGGAGAGCTCTACCAGTCAGGGTTTCTGAACTCCGATGACAGCTTCAGTTGCAGAAAAATCACCAGCAAGATAGTAGGTAGTCCGTGAGATTTATGGAGAGGCCAAGCATTTGGCTCAAAGATGGACAGAAGCTGAGGAAGGCTGGGTGGCCTCATGGGACATCCTGAGATACTTGTCCTCTCCCCTTCACTCATTGTAGTAACTGTGTATTCACTTTCTCAACTGCTGCTTTCTGCCAGTTTCTTCTTTTCTTTCGTTCTTACTTTCTAGTGTGAATTATCATTCATTCATTCATTTGTGCGGTACCAGGGATTGAACTTGTACTAGTTTGTAAGAGTCAGGCTCCAGGGTTGAGGATTTGGCTCAGTGGTTTCGGTTCCTCTTTTGCAAGTGTAAGGGCCTGGGTTAGATCCCCAGTAACCACATACAATGATGCTGGGTGTGGAGACTCACACCCACCAGGAACTAGTATCATATACTACAATACTGGGTATAGTGTTTCACACCTATAATTTAAGCATTCAGGAGGCAGAGGCAAGAGGATTGCGGTGAGTTCCTGGCTTGCCTGGGCTACTTGTGAATTTAGGGCCAGCTTGAACTACAAAGCAAGATCCTGCCTCAAAAAGAAAAACAAAACTTCCCCCAAAACAAAACAAACAAAAGAAAGAGTCAGGCAGCAAGTGAGCTTCGTGGCCTGATAATTTTCAAGAGATGCACATGGGGAAAGTTGGTCTCCAGACCTACAGGTAGGGGACAGGGTAGTTTCATACAGTAGTCAGACAAAGCCCAGGAAATGTCCCATGCAGTCCGCCTCAATCCTGGAGGAAAAGGAATAGTTTTTACTATAAGATGTGGCCTTTCAGAGGGTGCTTTTCACATGCTTTTCATGTATGTAGCATTTCCACAACCCTCACCAAACTCAGGTACTGCACCACAGTCCATCCTTATTACCTACACTTGGCAATGAACTTATCTTACCTAGAGGTTCAAGTGAACAATGCAGTCTCATTCACTTTCCTCACTGCTGGAACAAAATACCTGACACCTGCACATTAAGACTCAGTTTCAGGGATTTTGATCGCTGCCTCACAGGCTCAAACACAGAGTGGCCTGGGCAGAGCAGAGCTCAGTCATGGTGGCCTCTAGGGAATATTCTTGATCTAAACTATAATAAATATACATTATTTCTGTGCCTTAATTCTTTTTTTTTTTTTAAGGTTTTTTGAGACAGGGTCTTGCTTTGTGGTTCAGGCTGGCCCTGAGCTCAGCCTCCAACTCACATCACAATCCTCCTGCTTCTGCCTCCGGAGTGCTGGGATTACAGGCGTGAGCCACCACGCCCGGCACTGTGGTATGTGGTACTGGTTGCTGCTGGGTATGGGTCTCCACACCCAGTATTGTTATGTGGTTACCGGGGAATCGAACCCAGGCCCTTGCGCCTGCAAGACAGGCGCCGGAACCACTGAGCTAACTCCCCAGCCCTTCTGTGCCTTAATTCTTTTTCTTTTTCTGTAGTATGGGAGACCCCAGTCTTGTTTTTCTTTCTTTTTATTTTGAGATAAGATCTTTCTGCTGGAGAGGTAGCTCAGTAGCACCACGCCTGCCTGGTAAGCACAAAGCCCTAAGTTTGACCCTTGGTACAGGGGTTTGGGGCAGATCTTGCTAAGTCACTAAGTTACTCAGGCTAGGCTTGAACTTGTAATCCTTCTGCCTTAGCCTCCTGAGTAGC
Source organism: Petromus typicus (assembly GCA_004026965.1). Taxonomy (NCBI): domain Eukaryota; kingdom Metazoa; phylum Chordata; class Mammalia; order Rodentia; family Petromuridae; genus Petromus; species Petromus typicus. Next base: position 39,823 of record PVIR01011106.1, on the reverse strand, counting down.
TGGCTGTTATGGTTTGCACCTATCTGCCCTCCAAGAGCCTCATAACATGTGGAGGCAGGGCTTTGGAAGACGATCGGACCTTGGGGGCTCCAGTTGACTTGCTGTGGCAGGCCAGGCCTGGTGGGGAGAGTGGTCTCAGGGGAGAAACCAGGCAGAGTACACGTGTCCTTCCTGGCTAGGTGAGGCCTGGGAGAAACACAGCGCTGGCCGGTCCATTCATCTTCACAGAGCCCCACCTCTGTGCATATGAAGCACTTGAGGAAGAGCCCAGGTGTGGATCACAAGAATGCAGATTGTTGATGCTCTTTCATTGCTAAGTTGTAGTCATTATATGTGTCCTCACCTGTCAGTAACGGAAGGTTTGCATTGTTCTGAGTTTTTTTTTTTTTTTTTAGGTTTTTTGAGACAGGGTCTCGCTTTGTGGTTCAGGCTGGCCCTGAGCTCAGCCTCCAACTCACATCACAGCAATCCTCCTGCCTCTGCCTCCCGAGTGCTGGGATTACAGGCGTGAGCCACCACGCCCGGCACTGTGGTGTGTGGTACTGGTAGCTACCGGGGAATCGAACCCGGGTCCTTGCGCTTGCGAGACAGGCGCCGGAACCACTGAGCTAACTCCCCGGCCCCCTGTTCTGAGTTTTTAACTAATATAAGTGAAGTCACTGTTACTTTGTAGACCATGAGTGATCATACATCACATTTCTCTTGAGTGAATACCTTGTACTTTGAGGTGGCAGTGCTGGATCACAGAAGGTCGGTGCCAGAGTCCACCGAAGACACTAGACTGAAGATGCTTAGTTCTGTTGGTAAAATGGGGCAAGATTTACATAGAACCCAGGAGCATCTGCCCAGAACCACTGTGTCATCTCTAGGTTCTTTTTTTTTGAAGACAGGGTCTTGCTTTGTAGTTCAGGCTAGTCTTGAGCTCACTATGTAGCCCAGGCCAGGCTCAAACTCATAGCCATCCTCCTGCTTCTGTCTCCCAAGTGCTTGGGATTATAGGTGTGAGCCACCTTGCTTGGCACTGTGGTATGTGGTACTGATAGCTGGTAGGCGCAAAGTTGTATGTAGTTATTGAACCCGGGCCCTTGCACTTGAAAGACAGGTGCTAGAATCACTGAGCTAAATCCCTGGCCTTCTAGGTTCTTGGTAACTCTAACATGACATTAAGTGTTGCATAGACAGACATTATACTATGTGGTATAGGGGAGAATGACAAGGAAAAAATCTGGATGTGCTCAGTATAGCTGTAATTCCTTTTCTGAGACAGGTCTTGCTTTTGTGGTTCGGGCTGGCCCTGAGCTCAGCCTCAAACTCACATCACAGCAATCCTCCTGCCTCTGCCTCCCGAGTGCTGGAATTACAGGCCTGAGCCACCACACCTGGCATTGTGGTATGTGGTACTGATTGCTGCTGGGTGTGAGTCTCCACACCCAGTATTGTATGTGGTTAACCAGGGATCAAACCACGGTCCTTGCACTTGCAAGATAGGCGCTGGAACCACTGAGCTAAATCCCCAGCCCAGGGTCTCGCTTTTGTAGTTCAGACTGGCTCTGAACTCACTATAGCCCCGGCTAGCCTTGAACTCTCAGCAATCCTCCTGCCTCTGCCTACAGAGTGCTGTGATTACAGATGTGAGCCAACACACCTGGTATTGTGGTATGTAGTACCAGGGATCAAATGGGACCTTGAGCTTGCCAGACAGATGCTGGAACTACTGAGCTAAATCCCTGGCCCAGATGTAATTCTTAAGAATACTTTATATCTGTAGTGTTCAACCTGTGCTGCAGAACCTACAGGTGGAACGTTGATTGTTTTAACTTTATCAAAGACTGTCAGAGAGTTTTCAAAGGTGTTTCCAAAATTTATATCTCTCCCAGCCAGGATGTGAGAGTTCCAGCGACTCCATGTTTCTGTCTACCCCTTGCTAAAGCCAGGCTTTTATTTATTTATTTTTTTGTCCTTTAAGTTTATTGGCACATTTTAGGTAAACATTATTATCACATTGATCTTTGGGGATTTGTACCTGTACACGATGTATCTTGGCTCTTGTTTACTCCTCCATTCCCCTACCTTCCCTCCTCCCCCACCCTTCCCTATCTACAAAAACGTCTCCACTTTTTCTTCTTTTCTCATTTTTTTTTCCTTTTCCCTACTTCCCTTCTGTATTTCCCTTACTCTTTTGGACCTTTACTTCCTACTTTACATGTTACACATTTTGGTCCTCAGAGAAACAATTAAGTATGTGCGTCCTATTTATTTCACTTGAGTATGGCCTCAAAATGCATCCATTTAGCAACAAATGTCTCTAATTTATCATTCTTTATGGCTGAATAATACTCTATTTTATTAAAAAAAAACCCCACATCTTCTTTATGAAGTCACCAGTTGATGAGTATTTGGGCTATTTCCAGGATTTAGCTATTACAAACTGTGCTGCTGTAAACATGGATACACATATATTGCTGTGGTATGATGTTTTTAATTCTTTCATGTATATACCCAGGAGGGGAATAGCTGGGTCACATGGAACCTCTAATCCTAGTGTTTATTTTATTTGTGTGGTACTGGGGATCAAACTCGGGTTCTTGTGCTTCCCAGGTGAGCTTGGTACTACTTGGTAAATCCCAGCTCTTAATACCAGTTTTTTTGAGGAATCTCCACACTGATTTCCTCAGTGGTTGTACCAGTCTACATTCCATCAACAGTGGAGAAGTGTTCCTTTTCTAGAAGTTATTTTGGATCTTCTGTATAAAGTATCATGTCTTCATGATACTTCTTCATTGCCTTTATTTATTTTTCTTATCTGATTATTATTGCTAATGTTTCTAAAACTGCATTGAATAGGAGGAGTGTTGATAGTGAACTAATTAGAGTTTGTTGATAGCCCACTGGGTGACTGGGGAATCCTGGGGAACACTGGAGGACTTAGTCTGGGCAGTGTTGGCAAAGACACCATTATCCTTGCCACCATGGGGATTCTCTATGGGGCCTCATGTGTCTCGCTGGCCCTAAAGTACAGGGTGCGACATCTCAGAATCAGCCCTGGTCACATGGTATCAAGAGGCCAAAGTCCAATCAGAGACTCCAGCGGGGGGAATCTGCAGAGCCCTGAGGTGGCCAGACCATTCCATGCAGGTCCTCAGCCACATGTGGGGTGCAAAGTGGGGTCACACTAGCTCTGATTTGCATGGGTGAGTGACATCACCTAACTCTAGGGAGCTCTGCCTTTCTGCTGTGCTGTCCTCCTTTACCACTTCAGTCTTTGCTCTGCCTCTCGCACCAGTGACTAATGGCTACAACACACACTCAGTATTTTCTTGCCTCTAAACGCTGGCCATCTTGGTCACACAGGCTGGGTTGGCTTTTTCTGTGAGGGCAGCTTACATAATGCTTCCTGCTGTGGTATGGGCTTCTTAGGATTCAGGCTGAGGAACAGTGGGACCTATTTTCCCAGGAGCTGACTATGGATGCAGACTCAATTCTAGGACATTGGCCTGAGCCATATTGAGTTAGGTACACCTTGGAGACCATTGATGACAATTTCCTTGGGGACAGCACATGGGCTAGAGATTCCGTGCAACATTTTCTTTTTTCACTCCCTCTAGCTGTGACCATTTTTCTTTCCAAAGTGTTCACATGCCTACCAAGGACAAGCGGGAGTTCAGCAGGGCACTCTCTGGGAGTCCCCAGCTTCAGCCCATACCAGGCCCTGCAGCTGAGCTGAACGCTGTGCACCTAGAGGTATATGAGGGACAGAAAGTGGCATGGTCCATGGAGATCAGCACATTTTAGCCCCATCCCACCAAAACTGCAGTGTGTGGACACTAAAGCACCCCTGGCCTCTGGGAGAGCCTGAAAATGGGGTTCACATTGGCTTCCATCACTGTCGTGACTGCATCACTATAAGCAGCCAGAATGAGCTGGCACAGCTCTGGGGCCAACATCTGAAACTAGGCTGTTCCTGTGCCAGGCTCCAGGAGGATCTGCCCTGTCTCTTCCACGAGGCTTTGGCAGAGATGCCCTGTCTCCACCCTGTCTCCAGCTCTGGAGGCTGCTTTCCCCCCCTCAGCATCTAGTTCCAGCTCATCTTTTATTTGTCAACACCAAATGTAATTATTTGGTTGAAAATGGGTGGCAGGCATCCCTGCCCAGTACCAGTGGGCGACGAGTGGCACGTGTTTTTGTCTTCCCTAATTCGGGTGTATTATCTTATATCGAGAGTCAGACCAAAGACCTGCATGACTCAACAGGCGTGTCAGCCAGCAGAGTGGGGCTAGTTCTGCTTCTTTGCTAACCGTTGACATGAAGGCCTAAGTCCTGGTCTGTGAAGAGGCAGGGCCCTGCTGAGTTACATACAGCTGAGATCTGTGTGACCCCAGTTCCTCTGGATTATTGTTTCTGACTGACCTTGTGGACTGCTTGTCAGTTGCACCTGGTTTTCCAGTAATGGTTTCTTCTATCCTAGCAGGATAATCAGTGCCCACTCCCTAACAGCTATGCTTGGTGCTATCATGCCAGGTGTTTGGCAGTAATTCACTAGATAACTTCATACGCAGCTCCTATTCCTTCTCATGATTGTCTTCAATAAATACTGGATGAGGGCTGGGGATTTAGCTCAAGTAGTACCACACCTACCTTGCAAGCATAAGGGCCCAAGTGTGATCCCTGGTACCGCAAAAAAAAAAAAAAAAAAAAAAAATACTGGATGCACTTAGGGGAGCCTTTGTCTTTGCTGCCCAGAGCAGCATTGATCAGGCCCCAAGACCCAGCTTCACCATAAGTCTTTCTCTGTCTGTTCTTTACCCTTTAGCCTTGTGTTGTAGTGACTCACAGGAGGTTAGGACCTACTGAGAGGTCTCTGGTGATATTCCCTTCCCCTGCCACTTACAAAAATGATCAGACATTACTCTTATTTGGTAACAATGACTGGGGGAGGGTGTCACAGTCTCTGTCTTGACCTGAACTTTTTTATTTACTTTTTTGTTTTCTTTTCTTGCCACCATGGCCTTCTGCTTCCACTGGCTTTTAAGACCCTCCCAGTACTGCTGTGTTTGCATTGGGGCAAACCCATTCCCTAGGTGGTCTCTTTAGTTCAGGGTCCTCAGTTTAACCATGTCTGCCAAGTCCCTCTGGCCACCAGAAATGCCATGTTCACAGTTCCAGGGGTTAGGCACTGGACACCTCTGGAAACCACTTCATTACTCAGCTCCATGGCGACAGTCACCTCTGTATAGTCCACGGCCACTTGAGCTCACCTAGGGGAGGGACTTGAGTGGCCAAGGTGGCCAGGGGCCCTGGTTGGCTTCTGGTAAGCTCTCCCTGGGGCCATGTGCTGAGGACCCTCTTGAAGGCTTGCCCCAGCCAGGATGTGAGGTGGCCAAGGGGCCCTGCTCACTGGTAAGGGTAAGACTCATGGTCCATCAAGGGCTTCTGGGGTGCAGAAAGATAATATCAGGGCTTGGTTTGGGACAAGATAAAAGGATAGGGTCTTAGCTAGTGTTCTAGGGCATGTCCTTGAGGCTGAAAAGTAGGAGGAAATGGGTATGGTGGGCATGCTAGAATCCTAAAACTCTGGGAAACTGAGACAGGAGGATCCCAAGTTCTAGCCTAGCTTGGGCAACTTAGTGACTTAAGGAGACTTTGTAAAAAAGTAAAAACAAAAACAAAAACAAAAACAGGGCTCAGGGTTGAACATGTGTGGTAAACAGGGGAAAGGAATGTAACTAGAACTTTTGCATTAAATTCTAGTCTCCTGTGAGTTCACAGCACATGGTGAAATAATTAATAATTAGGCAGAAATGAGACTTCGAGAAAACTGAGCTTGTGTCTGATCTGTGCTACTCTGGGCGGCAAGGACCCCGGACCCCAGCCTACCACACCTTTTATTATCCACATTCCAAAATACCCAGAAAGGCAGGGGCACACCAACAATAGTCCTAGAGAAGTTATGTAGATGAGGATCGCTCAGGGAAAGGCAGATGTCAGCAATAGTCCTTGAGAAGGGAGAGATCCGGTGAGTTCTGCCCTGAAGCACCACAGCATGTGGGACCATTGAGTCCCTATTGCTACCAGAAATGAAAACAAAAGTCAAGTCCAAAGTCCGTCCGGAGGCAGGAGGGCCTGGTCAATTTTGACCTTGCAATTCCCAAACAGGTGGTTCCCAACAAACATGAGTGTGAAGACCCTGGATTCCTTCCCCAGTACCAGATATGTGTGTTCACGTGCGTACACACACACACACACACACACACACACACACATGCACACACGGTGGGATGAAAGGGGTTAGGGTGCTGTTTTGCATCCCCAAAGGTTCCTGTGCTGATGTTGAGTCTCCACTGTGAGGCCTGGAGGGTGGAAAGAATCTAATCTAATAGCTTCATGAGAGGGATAATGTGACACCCATGCCTGGGGTCCTTGCAGTCGGGAAGGCCACCATGGGATGCAGCGTGAGCCATGGAATAAACCACAAGCTCAAATAAGCCTCTTCTAATAAAGTTAGCTCTCCTCAGGCATTGTACTATAGGGGTAAGAACCAGACTCACACAGGTTCTATGTGCTCAGGGGTACAGCGCCAGGATCCCGGGGTGAGGAGACCAAGCTTCTGACTAGCACACGTGGGTTGTGGTGGAGGTGCAACCAGGGAGGTGAGGGCTGGATCTAGGCAGGCTTGTTGGGCCAGTGTGCATTCCAGGCGACCTGGTTAGGGATGAGAGGCTCTTGGAGTCAGAACACAACAGATCTTCTCTTGCGGTTTATAGGCAAGAGGAAGAAACTTAAGACCCCCAGGTCTGCAGAAGCAGGCTGGATCTGGGAGGTCTTCCCAACCTCAGTCCTGTCCCCTGCTGTGAGGAGGGGCTGGTGAGGAGGAGCAGTATTCAAGATAACCTGTGATCCTCAGGCATCAACAGTATCCTTGGGGAGCCCTGGGGTTGACAACCCAGGGAAGCCATATCTGTGAGGCTCCAAGATGGTTGGTGATGGTGGTTTCCCTGCATCAGCTCAGTCCTGAGCACTCTCTAAGAGGGGCCATTGCTTTCTCCAGCCCCTTCAGGACCTCACTGTGGCAGACAGCTTATCCTGGCTCACCCAAGCCTGTCCTCCCCAGTGAACAGTGTGTGTGACTGGATGTGCATGGCTGTGTCTGGGGCTGAGGAACTGGGAGAGGTGGTGGCCAGCAAGGCATGGCAGATCCCAGTGTTGCATCTGTGGGTGCTGATGGCTGCCTGTCCCATGTCATGTGCTCCTTGTGGACCTGACAGCTTGTTTCTCTCCAGGTAGAGCCCTGACCCACCTTCCTCCTTCATGGTTCCTCCTCAGCCCTGCTCCGCTCTATCTTATCACCTCAGTAAGAAGGAGAAATGGCTCTAGGGTGCAGAAGCTGAAGTTCAGGTTCTGCAGGCTCTGGCATAGAGAGATGAGCATCCCATTCTGGTGACTGTTGTCTGGATCTAGTTCTATAGCTATAGTCCAGTGGCTATGGAAACCAGTCATTCTGAGGCCACTCTGTGCCTTGATCTCCTTATTTATAAATAAGGGAGTGTGGGCTCCATAAAGGAAGTGCAAGGCGGCAGGTACACAGCAGGCCCCTCCGGGCCACAGTGATTAAGGGAAAATAGAGAGACAGTGATTAAGGGAAAATAGAGAGACAGAGACTGCCCCCTATAAGGCTGGTTTGGCGTGGTTGAGAACAAGGAAGTAGGGCTGTATATAAGTGCTGAGAGTGCTGGCAATAAAGGCTTCTTCACCATTTCGTCTCCACGTGATGACTCCCACCCATGGTTTGATGCCAGATGAGACGCCCTCGGAATGGGACGCGACAACTGGAGGTCCCAACCGAGATCTGGCATCGTGAGGACTTGCCACTGGGCCACACCGGGCCGGCACAGTAAGTAGGGGTGTATTGAATTCAGGACCTTCTCGCTATGGGGTCCTCCCACTCTAGACAGGTTATGGAGCGGCAGGTCCGCCTCCTCCTACAACAAAATGGCACTCCTATTAAGGTAGACAGTGCCGTGCTACTGGTAGAGACTGTCGATCATTTTAGTGCTTGGTTTCAGCACGGCAGAAGCCTTATGTTGTCTGACTGGGACCATGTCAAAAATGATCTCCAAAAGTCTCTTAGAGATAACCCAGATTCTTTCCCCATGGCTGCCTTCTCCCTCTGGAGGCTGGTGCACTAGGCGCTCTTGACTAACCAGGCAAAAGTGAAAGAGGCCCTCGAGGATAGTGAGAGGACCCTCCAAGATGTCCAAGAGGAGGTCTTCCAACAGTCACTTCAGGATTTAGATTTAGGGCAGGGGGAAAACTGGAAGTACAAATGGGAAAGATCGAAGGAGATGTTCGCTCCGGGAAAGATCGCAAAGGCGCCGCAGAGGTCTCCTCCGTGAAGTTTGCAATCCGGACCCGGACAGCGGTACAAGGAGGGAAGAGTGATTTACAGACTCACACCGACGATGAGGACTTAGACAGTGAAGCAGAGAATAGGCTAGAGCAAGAGATAGAGAAACTAGAGGAGCAGCTACAGGTCACATGTTTAGAAGAGGCTGCTAGAGAGACCAGAAATAAGCTGAAAGATCTTAAACAGAGACATCTAGATGAGATGCGCGATCAGCGTTTCTGAAAGACGCACCTAAGATGGCGCCCAGAGCCTACTGCCCCTCCCTGCCCGGCTTCCTGTTTACAAGAAGGCGCCGCAGGTGTCCAGTTTCAGGCGTTCCCTGTCACTAATCCTTAATTTTTCAGCAAATAACCCCTGCATTCCACTCACGCCCTATTCTTTCTTAATTCCCTTTAAGAAGGTTGGTGCTGGTTGTTCTGCCGGTGTTCCTGCGCCACCCACTGAGGGTGGCACTGAGGGTGATGGAGGCTCAGGAGGACGATGAGCGACCTGCTCTTCGGGAGAGTCCTCCATTGATGGTTTGATCCCTGGGGATATTGTTATTATTGGGGTTTGGAGTTGTGATATTTGCTCTGTGTGTCTGGAAAAATGGTAACGACCAACAGCTACATGTTGTACGTCAGGCCCTCGTGGCGATGGAAGCTAGAGACCCCTCCTCCCACATTTGGCTCAGTATGCTGGCCAGGTAGTCAAAGACGGGTAAGAAGGAGATGCAGCACTAGCAACCTAAGACAGGGGTATCCGCTGGTGCCGCTGGTACACTTGATGACGGGTAAGCAGTGAAGTGCATCGTCCTCAACCTAAGAAGGCACTGGTCAAGGCTTTTGGTGTCTAAAGAAGAAGGGGGGAGATGTGGGGTCCCCTGGGGCTAAACAACGCCGGCTCCATAAAGGAAGTGCAAGGCGGCAGGTACACAGCAGGCCCCTCCGGGCCACAGTGATTAAGGGAAAATAGAGACTGCCCCCTACAAGGCTGGTTTGGGGCGGTTGAGAACAAGGAAGTGGGGCTGTATATAAGTGCTGAGAGTGCTGGCAATAAAGGCTTCTCCACCACTTCATCTCCTCGTGATGACTCCCACTCCTGGTTCACTGCCAGATGAGAGGCCCTGGGGAATGGGACCTGACAGGGAGCCTAACAGCATTCCCCAGAGAAGGCCATGGGACAGGAAAGGCCTTCATCTGTGGCCTGGGCCTGTTCCGCCAGCTCCCTAACCTCCTCCAGCCAGGGCCTTTGTGGGCAGGACAGACTCAGTGAGGCAGCCAGAGGAGGGAGCAGGCCCCAGCGCAGACGGGCAGTTGGTGTGGGTGTGGGCCTGTTACCTGGGGACTCGGTGTTCTCAGCTGTGAAGCCTGAAGTCACAGCTGTGATTCATTTCCTCCCCTGCTCCCACCAAAGATGAGGAGTGGAAACCAAGTCTCTGATTGGCTGTGTTCAGCTTGTGTCTTGTTAGTTTCTGAGAGGGGTTGGACATAGGTTTTTAGCTAAAACTTTCAGAAATATTTGAATAAATTAGAGGAAAGGAAGAAGGGACTGAAGTAAGAGATACTTTTTCTTTTCATCTTACAGTACTGGGGACCAAACACCGGGCCTTATTTGTTTGTTTATTTATTTATATTTTGAGACAAGTTCTTGCTAAATCGTCAATTCAGGGCTGAAATTTGCAGTCCTCTGGCCTCAGCCTCCTGGAACACTGGGACTCCAGGCAGGTACCCTAACCTCAGCTAAGAGAGACTTTCCTCACTGCTTGGGCTGGATTGTAAAGAGCTGGGGTGACCTGTATGCGAGATGGGGAGCAAGGATGAGGTGGGACCACACTGTGTGACTCCTGGGCTGAGGTCGGCTGACTCAGAAAGGTGATTCCATTCAAGATAGCAGACACAGCCAGACTTTTAATGATGTGGTGGGCAGGACTCCCAAGGTCACAGAACCCCACGAGGCCATGCCCCTCCCAGTAGAAGGCTTGGCCCATAGGAGCCTTGGGCTTCAGAGTCCATTTTTCTCCTGTGTGGTGCCCTGGAGAGGCACCATCTGCTTCTGCTGCTCCTGCTGTGGCTGCCTCAGTCTCCCTGTCCTCCTGTAGTTTGGAGAGTGGATCTCTGAGTATGAGGCTGGGCAACAGAGTAGGGCAGGGCTCAGTGGGGTAGGAGACTGGCTTGGCCCGTGGGTTCTACCTGCTGTCCAGGTCCTGCACAGTGTCGGGCAATGGCCGGCCCCGAGTCTCAGGCAGCAGGACCGTGGCAGTGCTAGCAGCCACAGGGATGGTGCCGAAGATGAAGAGAGGCGCAGTGGGGTAGAGCTCTGCAGTCATGCTCACCAGAGGGCTCACGATGCTGCCCACCCGGGCCAGGGTGCTGCCTAGGCCCAAGCCTGTCTGCCTGAGGAGTTGGGGGTCAAGGTGTTGGTCACAGCCAGGACACTGCCCCAACCCTGACCTGTGCCACTGCCCTTCCCCATGTATTAGGAGGTGACTTTAACTTTTATTTTGATGACTTTAAAAGGGGAATCAGGAGTTATAAGATTGGATTTTGCCTCTGTTCTAAACCTGCTGTGTGACTTTGGTTAAACATATTTGGTTTAAGATGGAGTTCAGATTGGTGGCAGCTTCCAGCTTCTTTTGGGGACCCACAAAACAAGTCTGCCCCTGAGATGTGTCCCTGTGCCCCCCACCTTGCCTTGGCTGGGAACTTCCGAGATCTTCTGGGGTTAGGCGATTGCACTGTGCTTGCCGAACCCGAGTCACAAGTTAAGTGGCTACCATGGGTTCTGGGTCTGACCATGCACAGGACGACATCCCTCCATTCTGTCCTTGTCCCACTCACCGGATTACGGTGGGGTATAGCTCCCCCGTGTACAGGAAGATGCAATTGAAGGAGGAGGCCAAGCATCCCTTCCCCAGCACTGCTAGGGAGGTACGGACGATCGTGTGGTCTGGAGTGAAAGGAGAGGACAGCTTGGGCACTGGGAGTAGGGCCAGGAGAAGGGCTGTGTTTAGGATGGGCCATGTTCAGGGCTCACCCCGGGGTATCACCGCGTTCACCAGGATGCAGATGCCTGCCAGCAGGAGGGAGGCCGCTTGTGCTGGCCGTCGGCCCAGGGAATTGATGACCAGGAAGCATATGAGCTTGGCAGGTATATCTATGGCACCGAAGATCACCTGGATCAGGTAGATGCTGACTCCAAAGCCCTGCAGGTCCATGACCAACCCATAGTAGGCAAAGCTGGTGGCAAACCTAGCAGAGGCAGGAGGGGTTGGTTAAAGAGCTGAAGAAAGGGTAGTAAGAACTAAAGTTAGCACCCCAGGTGCCCTGGTGGCATTTCCTCGGGTGTTTAACTACACTTCTAGCAGCTCATTTGACCTCTGGGGTGGCCCCCGAGCACCTCTGAGCACCGGCCTCCAGATAATCATGCCCCTGTGAGGTGGGGTGCACACAGTCATTATGTGGGAACCATGTGTTTCTGTCTTTATCTTATCTATTGATGCTGGGCTGAGGGAGCACAGGTCAAATCCAGGCCACATTTCAGGGCCAAGATACAGGGGAGGGCGAGGGCCACTGGGGACCTGTCTATTGGCCTGGGGTGGATGTGCTAGGAAGACATCAGGAGCTCACAAAATGAAACTCAGGTTTTGGACAGAATCGACAACTGAGGAAAGCTTGAGCTGCAGTGAGGTTCCTTCTTTGGATGTGGGACTGTGGTGATGGAGAGAGGGTGGAGTGTGGACAGGGAAGGTTCTCTTGGTGTCTGTGGTCTTTGACTTGCATGTCCTCTGAAGATGGTGCTGGTCCTCTTATGTCTGTTTCTGTCAGGCACCAGGGGCCACTTACCTTTGGGGTCTTGCAGGACAATGGAGTCTCTGCCCAGCTGCCCTGTAGGTCCCTGATCCTGGTGGGATTAGTGCAGGGCCGCTGAGGGATCAAGACCAAGTTGGGGCAGCAGAGCATTTGGTGTGGGGTTGTCCCTGGGTGGTGGATTCCCTGCATAGCAGACCTGTGGACCTTTCTCCTCTTTCCTTGTGTCCACGCCTTCCTGCCAGCTGGTTACCCGGGCATCTGTGTATCTGTGTGTCTGTGCCCAGCCTACCACAGTGTGGAGAGGCAGAGGAAGAGGCGGCGGAGAGCGGGACAGCGCAGCAGATCCATGGCGGAAGCCTGGCCTTTGCCCAGAGTCAGCTCCTTCTGCAGACTGGTCCGGAGTACCTGAGGGTGGGTGGGGCTCAGGCCTCTTACAGTGACCTGGAAAAGTCCTTGGTCTGGTTTTAGAGGTTGGGTGTCCTCACCTCTATGCTCAGCTTGGCCCCTTCTGTCTGCTTGCTGTTGATCCGAGCCACTCTCTGCAGGGTGCTTAGTGTGAGGTCCAGCCTCCCTCGGGAGGATAGCCAGCGGGCTGACTCGATGAAGAACCTGGGGGCCAGCAGACTCAGGGCTGGGCCTAGTTGGGGCTGTGCCGAGAGGGATTTTCTAGGGTTGAGGATCTGGAAGCCTTGCTGTGGCTCTCTCCAGAAGACCTCAGGACAGGGCTCTGTACCCAGGGCCAGCTCTGTGCCTGGTGGCCTGGGGACAGCTTGAGGCGACCTCTGTGTGTGGAGTACAGGGGTTTGGGGAGGTGGCTAGTCCCTGGCCCACAGCACCACCCACCCTGGCTGGCTGCGCACCAGGAGTACAGGAAGAAGATGTAGAAGGGTGCTGAGACCAAGAGCTGCAGGTGGCGCCAGTGCGGCACAGCGTAGGCCAGGCCGGCCAGCAGGAACTGGCCCGTGCTGTAGGTGTAGCCAAGCAGGACGCCCACGCAGGCACGTGTGTGAATAGGCATCCACTCCACATCTGTGAGAGGGCAGCACAGGGTGGGCACCACGCTGGGCATCCAGTGGGCAGACCCAACCTGGATCTCTCCAGGGAGCGCAAGTGTGAGGGGAAGGGGCTGCCGCAGTTTGCTGTTACACCATGCTCTCCTGGCCAGAGCTTTCTCTTTTGTCATGGTATCCTTGACCCCTATCCTGCAGCAACCATGCCCCTGTGGTCCCCTCAGTTACTTTTTCCACTACAGGACTGCCTGGTCCTGGGGGTCCCAACTGGGGGAAGGAGAGTGGTATCTGGGATGTCCTGTCTCAGTGGAGCCCAGGACAGCTCCATTTATAATCCAAGAGACCCCAGGTCTCAGGTTCCTTTCTGGGCTAAATGTATCCCTCTCTCCCCAGCCTCCAATTCTTTATCTGAGAGACTATGTGCAAGTGTGTGTGTGTGTGTGTGTGTGTGTGTGTGTGTGAGTGTGATCTGTCTTGTGGTATGGGTTCATATGATAATTAGAAATAGCATTTCAACAGCACACATTCCACCTGGATCACACAGGAAGTAGTTGCTGTCTTGGCCTGAATAGCTGGGCATGGTAGGGTCTTAGAAAGCCTTGTCCCCTTGATTCAGTCCCCCCCACTCCCTCTCACTCAGCATGGGCCTGCCACGTTCCCCTTGGTGACCTGCTACTCTGACAGGGTATCTGATTGTTTTTCTAAACAAGGGGTCAGGTGGTGAGGCCAGGGAGGGGGGAGGCAGGGAGGGGGCGGGGTTGGCTCGCACTTATCGTCATGGAGTTGATGGAGATGCTGGCCAGGGACATGCCTGAGAGTAGCCGGAAGGTGCAGTAGAGGGGGAAGTTGGGGGCATAGGCAGCACAGGTCCCTGACACAGCTGTCTGTAGGTAGTTCAGGATCAGCACCTTGCGGCGGCCCAGCCTGGTGAAGGGGAGATCTCAACAGAACTGGGTATTCCCAAAGTAGCACCCGGAGGGGTGGGTCTCCCACCCACCCTGTCCCGGTCGGAGCCCCTGCACTGACCTGTCCGCCAGGTGGCCGAAGGACATGGCACCCAGCAGTACCCCAACCATGTAGAGGGACTGGGCCAGTTGGCGGAGTGCCCTGTGTGAGCACACGAGGTCCCACTGTGGGGAAGGATGAGCTCAGGCTGGCAGCCTTATCCCTGACACCTTGTCTCCCAGGTCCCAGGTCTGAGGGCTCTAGCTCCAACCCAGCAACTCCCATGCCTCTGTGTGTGTGTGTGTGTGTGTGTGTGTGTGTGTGTGTGTGTGCGTGCTGCATGCATGCACATGTGTGGTATGTCTCTGTGTGAATACGCAAGTGTGTGTGTATGTCCCTGCAGGGCAACATCCTCACCTCCGTCACGATGGTGGACGGGAAGGTGCTGTTGTCGTAGACCCAGCCGTCCACGCAGGGCTCCATGACCTCCGTGATGTTGACTGTAGTGCTGTTGGTGAGGGGTGGTTCCCGCCGTGGGGTGGCAAAGCGCAGGCAGGACTCAGGCCTCCCCTGTGGGCCCTGGGGCAGCCAGGCCCCCAGCTCCCCATCCAGGCCGAGGCTGGTGTTGGGGGGTGGGCGGCAGTGGTGGTGGGGGATGGCAGCTGTGAAGTTCTGCAGGGTGTTGTGCGAGGCCATCAGGAGCATCGGCAGAACCACCAGGGCCACCTGGATCTGCTGGAAGCGGCCGACGCCCCCAACCTGCTTGAGGAGGTCATTGAAGGCCATGCGGCTGGCTGGGCTGGCGGCCTGGATAAGATGCTGTCCCGGGACCGCTGACTGCCTGTCTGTCCTCTGTCCTCTGCCGGCAGCTGCGTCTGGGCTGAATCTCTGCAAGACTGCAGAGAGCCCCTCCTCCTCCTCAGCCTGGTTCTGTCCCTCCCTTCCCCTGCAGCTTCTCCTCTCTTTGGGTTTTCAAGAGCCCTGACCCTGACACTGGCAGCTTTTAATCCTTGGCCTTGCAGGAACGAGTTAAAGTGTGACTGAGGATCGGCAGGATTAACCCTGAGAGGACTCTCTGTGTCTGTGGAATTTCTCCAAGTGGGTGTAAAGGGCAGGAAAGGGTGGATGTGACAGGAGAGGGGAGAGAGTCTATGCCATGCACCTGGGAGCAGAAAGGGACATGGTAGGACCTCTTTGTCCCTCATAGTAAGGAGACAGCACAAGACGTATGGGGGCCTACAGTGTCTTTTTTTTTTTTTTTTAAAGTTTTTTGAGACAGGGTCTCGCTTTATAGTTCAGGCTGGTCCTGAATTCAACTTCGAACTCAGCAGTCCTCCTGCCTCTGCTTCCTGAGTTCTGGGATTACAGGCGTGAGCCACTATGCCTGGCACTATAGTGTCCTTTTTAACGGATCAGATGGGAACAGTATGTTTGGGAAAGGTTGCCAGAGAAGACCTGAACAGTGATCAGTGGATAATGCTTGAAAAGCGTGGGTTGTTTCAAATGTTGCACTGAATGCACTTACTCCAAGACACTCGTCGGCACTGGAGTTTGCCTGGCATTTTGTGTTCTAGGGATGGCACATGTCTGCTAGGGCAGTGGTTTTGAGTAGCAAAAAGGAGCCATGGTGTCAGAGACTGTCCTTAAAGGAGAGGACCTCAGGCCAATGGTGTGGGCACTCAGCTCTCATTTTCTTGATGTCTCTGATTCTAATTTTCCCCATTATCATCTCTCTTTTTTTTTTTATTGGTACATTATGAATACACATCATCATCGCATTCAACATTAAGAGTTATCATATCGTTTGTCTACTGTTTTAGAATAGTAAGGATGAACAATCTCATTTTTAGCTGTGATGTTGAGACATCCATTTCTCTGACTGCTTAGGCTCCTGATCCCAGGCTCCTCCGACAGTATTGGATGCTCTTTGCTGAATCAAGGCCTGAGAGCAGGCTACATGTCTTTGTCCACCTGGCTCCATGAGTATTATGTAAGATTTGAGCTCTGAGTTGGCCTGCTGGACCTGAGTGCTCCCCTAACCTTGCTGGCTTCATCACCAGGGCTGAGTTGCTCAACTTCTTAGTTTCTGGGTGGCCTCATTTTCAAGATAGGGATAATCATTGGAGTTGTTGGGGTTAAATGAGCTGATTCAGGTAAAGAATGTCAAGAAGCTTCTGGTCAAATGTTAGTTACTTTTCTCATTGCTGAGACAAAATACTCACCTAAAGTTAAAGATTTATTTATCTCACAATTTGTAGAGGTTTTGGTCCTTGATCAGCTGACTCCAAGGCAGGGTGGCAACCCAGGGGAGAAGCAACCAGAGGAGAAGCAGTTCATGAAGGGCAGAAGACAGAAAAAGCAAGCAAGGAACTTTATCGGCGTTTTTCTGTGCCTTTTATCTTATCCAGGCTACTACTCAAGGTGGACAGTACTCATGAATCAATTCCAGGATCACACACACTGGATCCAGCCACTGCTGAAAAAGCTCCACTTATGACTGCATGGGGCTTTGGGGTGACTTTCAACATAAAGTCATAACGCCAGGCTGAGCTTCTCTGCTGTGTCTTGTGTTGATGCCAGGGCTGAGCCATTGTTCTGTCCTTCTGTATGACCTAGCTCTTCTCATTGCTTCTCTAGTATTGGGACAAGTCAGAAAGCAAGGGCTGGCCAGGGCGCCACATCCCAGACCATGAGTGCCAGCTGATGTGGAGGCAATGAAAGGAGGGCCTTGCCTGTAGCCTGGGTCAGACCCCTCCTCACCCCCGGAGATGCCATTTGTATGTGAAGTCAATAGGGTCCTTAGTGTCTACTGAGGCCTGAGGTTCCTGAGGCTGTGCCTGGTTTAGATCTCTCCTGTCTCACATCAAAGGGGAGCTAAGGAAGTGTATATTGCTAGCTGGAAGCAGGATGATTTGTACAAAAGAGAGCAGGGCAGGCCTGAAGGGGACTCAGCCTGGTGCCCCTGGCCCATGATGGGTCTGCCTGTCCCCAGGGGATCCAGATGGCTGAAGGCAGTGTGCATGCCAAGGTACACAAGAGCTTGAGGCCTGGAGAGGCGAGGACAGCTGGATAAACAACTTGGGGCTGTGGGCCAGGATCCTGCAGCACTAGCTGCCTACATGGGGAATGGGTAAGGGCTGAGGCAGTGGGGTGATAGGTCCCTGTGTGCATCTCTGCTTATACCCAGCTGAGCAACCTGGCAAGGCCGAATCCAATGATCCCTGGTATGATCCTTGGATGGATGAATGTTGGTTGTAGCAGTGTGGGCAGACAGACACATGTACACATCTGTGCCAGCCCAGCTGTGCTACATCTGTACACACCACACAGATGGCAGGCATGTGGCTTGCGTGTCTCTTGGCAGCTGTCTCTGTTCGCACCCTGAGGTGAATGGCTTGAGGTTCTTATTGCTGTTTATTGAAATTTCTCATCAAAGAAGAGAGGGGTTGGAGGCAAAAATGGAAACACTATCTGCCACAACTAACTAGGGGACCATGGGAAGAGGCTGGACTAGGGGACAGCAGGGCCTGAGGTGAGCCAGGGAGCTGGGCTGGCTGTGGCTGAGGCTCAAGAAGAAATAGGTGCTTTACTGCACTCTCGGCAGGCTCTGTAGGGGGCACAGACCTTTTCAGGACCCAACCTACCGCCAGAGGCAGGCAGGACCACGCAGGTTGGTAGGGGGGACGGAGAGGACCCTGCCCTCAGCTAGGGCCCAGACCTGGTGTGCTTGACTTCAGAAGTGTTTTCTGGGCCTCCTTCTCTACCTCCAGCTCCAGGTTTGTCTCCTTTGTTGGCTTGCACCTGAAACAGAGGCAGGCATAGCACGGAGCCCAACCTGCCATTTGCATCCCTGGAGGGCAGAGTCAGGAAGCTCACCACTGCTGCATGTCCTCAATGTTCTCCGGCAAAGGGCGGTTGAGAGTCTCAGGCAGGAAGAAGGCGGCACTGCCTCCCAGGAGGGCCATGGTACCATAGATGATATTGGGGATGAAGGGCTGCACCTCTCCCGTGATCTTCACCAGCGGGGCGATCATGCTGCCCACGCGGGCCCACATGTTGCTAATACCCATGCCTGTCTGCCTGGGAAGGGGTTTAGGGCAGAGTTGTCAGCCTAGGAGGCTCAGGGGCTCCTAGGAAGGGGCAGAAGGATGCCTGGCCACATCAGGCTCAGATGGTCCAGGCCCCTCACTTACCTGATGATTGTCGGGTAGAGCTCACTAGTGTAGAGGAAAATGCAGCTGAAGGAGCCTGACAGGCATCCCTTGCCAAACACAGCCAGTGCTGTCCTCAAGATGTGCATGTCTGCAGAGCAAGGGTATGTCAGGGGCCAGTGAGTTCAGGAACATCTGCCTATGTCCTTTCCTTAGCAGACCTTGCTTCTCTTTGTGCTCTGGCTGCCAGGAACTGAAGTGCAAATGCCTTCATTGCTACTCCTGATGCTTTGCATGCTGGGTGTGGCTGTGTTTGTTTTCCTCTGGCTCTGATGCTCTATTACTCCATATATTTTGTTGTGTTTGTCCTTGTCTTAAAATACTGAGCATGGAGACTCACCCCAGCAGCAATCAGGACCACATACCACAGTGCCGGGCGTGGTGGCTCACGCCTGTAATCCCAGCACTCGGGAGGCAGAGGCAGGAGGATTGCTGTGATGTGAGTTTGAGGCTGAGCTCAGGGCCAGCCTGAACCACAAAGCGAGACCCTGTCTCAAAAAAAAGGCTTTTTCTGCACGTGGTCACGGGCGTCTCCAGAGTCCTGAACTCTGCTGCTCCCACATCTCAGCTCATCCTCCACAGAGACATCCTCAGGATGCATCCGGAGCCCATGTGAGTCTTCCCACCCCCAGGCCCCACTTGATGTGGAGAGGCATCTGTTGATCATTAGCCTAAGCAGATTGTTCTCTAGAAGAAAGATGACACCCAAGCAGCATGGCACAAGCATGCAGGGCCTCAGAGCTGCATGCAGCCTAGATGCCATTCCTACAGCTGCTCACCCTGAGGTATGAAGATGAGAGCCAGGATGGCGCCTCCAGCCAGGATCAAGACAGAAGCTTGGGTGATGTGCCGGCCCAGGTAGCTTATGGACAGGATGGTGATGAGCTTGGCGGGGATGTCAACCCCCCCAAAGATGACTTGGAGGATATAGATGTCCACCCCAAACTCTTCCACACCCATGGCCAAACTGTAGTAGGCGAAGCCAGTGGAAAACCTGATGGGTAGAGGGCTGGGTTGGCTCTGTGGCCTGGCTGGGGCCTTTGGCCTCCAGGGCACCAAATAGTTCCTTGCTTGCAGCACCACCTGCCTGTAACTGTGGGGTTTCTGAGGGAAGGGTGACATGGGCATCACAGCGGAGCACCCCAGCCAACTCCTAAGGATGATGGAGTGGGGTTGCTCTCCAAGAGTCTGAAGCAGGAAATGTTCCGCATGAATGTGCAGCACCTCAGCTGTCCCTCCTTCCTCTCTAGGCCTGGGGACCCTTCTGCAGGGGCTGGCCTATAGTGGACCCTGACTTCTAAGGTTTATCCATTGCCCATGTGGCTGCAGTGGGCAGGGAGGGTGATGGTTACCAGGCCAGCGAGAGACAGATAGTCACGCGGCGCAAGATGGGGATCCGGAACAGGTCCACTATGCCGTACTTGATCTTGGCCAAGGCAATGTCCTTTTGCAGGTTGAGCTTCAGCTCCTGAGATAGTGGGGGAGGAGGGTGTGGTCAGAGTGATCCAGGGGGAAACCAAGAATAGGAGCCAGTCCCCTCCACCCTACCTCCACGTTGAGCTTCTCCCCTTCTTCTTTTTTGCCATTGAAAGTGGCCACACGCTGCAGTGTCTGCAGAGCCTTAGAGAACTTTCCAGACAGCACCATCCAGCGGATGGACTCTGGGACCCACCTGTGGATAGTCGGAGTGCTAAGGTTCCTATTCCCTAAGCCTCCGGAGAGGCTGACAGAGCTGTGGAGAGGAGCTGGGAAGCCTGGGTCCATGGCCCCATCCCCAACAGCAGTGGCTCTTAGGTAGTGAACTTTCTGATGCCTGTGCCAGGCTGGATCATGAAACTAGGCAATAGGCCACGTCACCTCACTACCCAGAAAGCACATATGTGGCTTGGAGTGGGTGGGAGGGGTCAGCCACACCTGCCACTGCCTGTCATCTCCCGACTGCTGCTCCCTTCGCCTGCCCTGGGCTCATGCTGGGTCTCCTGTTCCCCTCTCTACTCCCAACATTTTTTAGATCCCTCCTCCAGCATCCCTCCGACCTTCCGCCTGCAGTCTTCTCCCCTCTACATGGAACCTGATGCAGGGCTGTTCTCCCTCACCTGACTGTCCTTCCTCCCTGCTTCTTCCCAACCTGACTTGCAGAGGCTTCTGTGCTCGCCACCCACCAGCTGCCCTCCTTCAGCCTGGCCTGAGACCCACCCCTCCAGCAGGAGTCCCCATCCTGGACTTGAGCCAGGGCTGGGGGCAGGTAGGATGGGCTATCCGTGTGACCTTGGGACGGAGGGGAAAGGACTACGTACCAGGACAGCAGAAAGAAGACAAAGAAGGGCACGGATACCGTCAGCTGCAGCCAGCGCCACTGGGGGATGGCATAGGCCAGGCCGGACAGGAGGAACTGGCCAAAAGTGTAGAAGTAGCCGATGGTTGTGGACGAGATGGCCCGCATCCTGGTGGGCACCCACTCTACATCTGTGGGTGGAGCCCGTGCTGTCAGGACCATGACGAGTCTCACTCGTATCCCACATAGCCCAGCCACCCCAGATCCTTCATGGCTTCACAGGAGGAGCTCAGTGAGGCTCAGAAGGGACCCGCTGGATGTCAGCCCCCCATTCCTGCCCTGATCACTGTCCCTCTGGTGTAAATGGGCTTTCCTCATCTGCATATTAAACGTAAGTCTGTTTCTAACAGAGCTTGAGGCCTAGGTTTGTTTTTATTTTCAGATTGTATCTCTGTAAGTTGCCTGACTGGGTTGAAACTTAAGTTCCTCCTACTTCAGCTACTGAATAACAAGGGTTGTAGGCATGCACCACCACGTCTGGACTTAGCTGCTGTTATACTTGTGGCAACTGTTATGTTTCTGGGACCTCTGGGATCCTGATAGGGGCAGCCTCTCAGCCAACATCTTGGGCAGCCTATCAGGAACCAAATTGGGCCCATTCCCTGGCTTCTGGAGGGCTCCCCATTTGCTGTGCCTTGCCCCAGCTCACTCAAAATGACTGTGCTTAGGGAGATGCCGGACAGGCTGACACCGCACAGGAAGCGGAAGACCATGTAGACTGGAAGGCTGGGGCTGAAGGCTGCACCTGAGCCGCTGGTGGCCAGTAGGAGGTAGCTGAGGGTCAGGATGGGCTTGCGGCCAAACCTGTGGTGAGGGAGGGAGGTGGTCAGCCACACCTGCCAAGACCAGTGACTCTGCAGGTTTGGGGAAAGCTGCGCCCTGTGCCTCTGTCTGCCGCCTAAGGACAAGGGTGTGCCTGTCACTTGCCCTGTAGACAGAGCATGGCTGGTAATTGCTGTTTTTCAACAAGTCTGGAGTTAGCACTCAGTTAATGAATGTCCTCTTCCACCCCCAGCTCAGCTGACCATGGCGCAGAGGTCAAAGGAGCAGCCCGCATGCCCTTCTTCATTCCACATGGCCTGATTCAGTAATCTAGGGACCCCAGGTCTGGTACCCCAGAAGCTTGAGCTGTCGGGGCTGGGCAGGTGGAGGCCTGGATGGGTGGATCTGACCACACCCTCAGCAAGACCGACCCATCCTTTCTTAGTGAGCATTGCCAAACCTCACCTGTCAGACAGCTCCCCCAGCACCAGGCCTCCGACCAGGATGCCCGCCATGAAGACTGACTGCGCCATCTCCTTCAGCTTGGCAGAGTCACACACCAGATTCCACTGCAGAGGTTGAGACAGTTCTGGTCAGCACCCTCCTCACCAAGCTGGGGTGACCTGGATGCCATGGCCTCAAACTATGCTGTGTGACGCAGCATTCCTTGGGCCTTTCTGGCCTGGGTGTGGTCTCCAGGGCCTCTGTCTGATTACTCCTCCATTCTATCCATGTTCCTGAAGCTCCCTGCTTCTTCATCTCTTGACCTGACCCACTTATCCACTTTTCTAAGAGACATCATGAGGTCACCTGCCACTATTCACTCTCATGTCACTGCTCAGTCTGTCTCTAGGTGCACATGGCCAAGCTCAGCAAGCCGCAGTGAGGCCCTGTTTGTCCTGACTTGCTTGTCCTTGGCTCTGTGGACATCACTCTCCTCTCTTGGCCTCGTGTCCCCAGATTTTTGCCTGTCCTCCTTCTCTCTGCCCAGCCCTTACCATTGCCCAGGGCTGCTGGATTCTCCTTTCTATCCTCTTGTCTCTATGGCAGCCATGACTTCTGATGTCTAAGGTACATCCCCATTTCTTCAGACAGCTGGCTCCACTGCTACTGGTGGTGTCATGCATGCTGGGATGCACACGGTGGGATGTGTCACTTGTCCTTGCGGCTCCAAAGTACAATGCCAGGGGCTCTCTCTTTTTAAATAAATACTTCAAAATGTCTTGTTTGTAATATATGAACCCTAATAGCAGAGTTTGTGGGGTGCAATATGAGGTTTTGGTGTCGACCACCCTCAGGGACACACCATTCCCTCTCTGGCAAGACACACATGAAGTTTGTCCTCTCGTTATTTTGAAGTCCAGAGGACTCTGTGCATCCAGTATGCAATGGAGCCCAAATTTACTCTTCTGAGGGGTCTTGGGGTCCACCACCCCCTACTGCCATCATTTTCTAAAACCATCATTTTCTACAGATTCAACTCTGTTAGGTTTCACATGTGAGTGAGATCACACTAGTCACCCTTCCAAATCTTCCCTCTTCTGCCACACAATTCCTTTACCCTCTCTCTCTTTTACATTTCCTGAATATGCTTTTTTGTTTTTGGTACCGAGGATCAAACTTGGGACCTTATGCTTGC
The DNA here is from genome assembly GCA_004026965.1 of Petromus typicus. Classification (NCBI taxonomy): domain Eukaryota; kingdom Metazoa; phylum Chordata; class Mammalia; order Rodentia; family Petromuridae; genus Petromus; species Petromus typicus. The sequence goes on along the minus strand of PVIR01011106.1, from coordinate 16,729 downwards.
AAGCCAGGGGCCAGAACCACTGGGCTAAATCCCCAGCTCACATTTCCTGAATATGCATTCCTCCATTTCCACTGCAGCCTCCTGAGTGCAAGCCCAGTACTTTTGCCCTGGGCTTAACAGTGATGACGATCCTATCTGAGGGCTCACGGGGCGCCAGGTATTGCTCCAAATACACCATCTTTGTGATTGACTTCCTGAATCATCATCCTTATTGTGGGTCTCCCTGTGATGACCTTCTGAGGGGCTTAGAACCTCTGCTTGCTCCCTGACGATCTGATGAACTGTGCTCAGCATTACAGACGTCAAGCAGGCGTGTCTCCAAGAGACTTGCTGGCTGGCTCTGCCTTTTGGGCCAGTAATGCTCCCGTGCTTCCACTTGCATGGCCCTGTGGGGTCTACCTGTCGGGCCTAATCCTGCTAATCCTCACACAATCCTTTGCTCTAGCCACCCTGATTACTTGTGTAATGAAGCGGAGAATGGTATCAACCAGAAATGCCTCCCGGGAATGTGTTGGAGGTAAGACAGTGTGGGAACCATAGCTTCTGGGATGCAGACTTGCTTCTGCTCTCCTTTGATACAGGTGGGGAGGGCAGTGTGGACAAAGACACCAGCGCCACCCACTGTCTCCAAGTGGCTGGGCCTGGGATCGGAAGAGGCTGAGAAGTACATGTATGTGGGGTAGGGACAGAGGAGGGGACAGGGAGAAAGGGGAAGTGAGGATTTGTGAGGAGGTCAGAGAATTCTAGAGAATGAAGAGGATGGACTGACTGTCTGTGAAACTCACTTGCTCTTCCGTACACCCTGAACAAGCTATGTGGCTCCTGAGAATGGCACTGAGAGGGAGGTAGACAGTCACTTCTGTACTGGCTGCTGGTTTCCTTCACACCAGTGGGGATGGTGACAAATGGAACAGTCCTGGAAGCCAAAGGTAGAAGACCCAGAGCTGCGGCACCATGTGTCCCTGGTGTCCTGGGCAGCCTGAAATGCTTCTCACTATGAAACCCTAATAAGCTATGGATTGCTGTTGACTTGAGATAGCAATGCAGCCTATCATGATCGATCCCACAGGTAGATTTTCATCTCAGTCTCCATATTTAGAACGTTAACTGATTTGTGCACATCTGTGTTTATAACAACACAACTCACTATATCTAAATCTTGGAAGTTGCCTATATGCCCACTGACAGATGAATAGATAAAGAGAATGTGGCATTTACACACAATGGAGCACTTCTGTGCCATATAGAAGGAGAAACTAAAGTTATTTGTAGGAAAATGGATGGAGCTTTTCCTCCATGGATGGTTCATAATATTAGAGAAATTAATGGTTTCTTTAAAACAAAATGCAAAATAAAAATATCTTAAGGAAGGCGGGGGATTTAGCTCAGTAGTTCTGGTACCTGTCTTCCAAGCACAAAGGCCAGGGTGCCATCTCTGGTAACCACACACAACAATGCTGCGTGTGGTGATTCACACCCACCAGCAATCTGTACCGCATACCACGATGCTGGGCAAAGTGCTCATGCCTGTAATCCCAGCACTCGGGAGGCAGAGGCAGAGGCAGGAGGGTTGCTGTGAGTTCCAGGCTCGCCTGGGCTACATAGTGAGTTCAGGGCCAGCCTGAACTACAAAGTGAGACTCTGTCTCAAAAAAAAAAAGAAAGCTTAAAGAGCAAAATAAAAGCAAGATGGTAGGAAATAGGAGTAGATTCTATGAAAATGAAAAGGGGGTCAAGAGGCGCATGGAGGGAGGGCAGAAAGAAAGGTGAGTGTGAACTGGCTACATGACCAGTGTGAACACCAGGCTGCAGGAGACACGTGCCTATCCACCAGCATCAGGCCTGCCTGGGTCAGTTCAGGGCTGCTGGATGCCTGGTCTGAGGCCAGATCTGCCAGAGTCTGGTGTCCGCTAGGGACTTGGGACAATGCAAACTTTAGAATAACTGTCACAGCTGGTTTTCACCAGAACATAAAGCAGTTTACAAGAAGTGTCATTCCTGAGTGAACTTTGAGTCTTATTTACAATGTGCCTAAACCCTTGAAGCCCTCCCAGCCTCAGGGCTGCTCCACCTCCATCCTTCTCACCTCTGTGGCCCTGCACCCTGCACCTGAGTGGCATTGACTCCTGGCTGCCCCTACATGCACTGGGTACACTACTGTGTGTCTGGAAGTCTTGCCCTGAGTAGGCCTGGGGTTCTATTTCCCTCAGCGCCATATTCCCAGGGAGGCCTTCCTGACTACCCTGTTGAAAATTATAACCCTGGTGTCTGTTTCTCTCTAGTCTGCTCCATTTCTCTATTGTTCTTGCACCATAGACAACTGCTCAGTTTTTCACTTTTGTGGATAGTTGTATTTTCCTCCCCGAAACATCAGCAGGCTGAGGGCTAGAGTTTGAGTCTGTTTTGTTGACTGTTGTATTTTCATGGCCTGGAGTAGTACCCTGCACATGGCAGCTGCTCAATGAATACTCGTGGAACTGAATGAATATTCACAGGAAGAACATTGAGGGCAAGCTGTGGAGGCTGGAGATGTGTGATATCTACACAAGAAGCCACCTGGGCTATGCTCCATACATCCTGAGAAATGCCTATCAACAGGCATGTCAACAAGGACTGTGTCTAGCACTGAGTTAACCACTGCATGGCAGTCAGAAGAGTTCTTCCTTTGTGATAATACAGGAAAAGTTCCATGGCAGGTTGTCCTCTGGAGTACGATCATCCTTCAGGGAAGTCCTGAAGGGATTGTATTTTCAATTAAATATCTAAAGAATTGGGCCTCAATGTATTTCCAATTTCTCCTGGGCGCTTTGCAGTTCATCAGAACTGTTGAGGAACCATGTCTGTGCCTTCCTATTTCTGCAGGAACATGGAACTTCATGTCCAAGAGGCGTTGTGAGTTTAACTGTATTCCCCAAAACATACTTGGAATTCTAACCCCCAGTGCTTTAGAATGTGATCTCACTTGGAGTAGAGTCATTGCAGATGTAGTTAGCTGAGTGAAAGAGAGTTCCCAATCGCAGAACTGGACCCCTATTCCACTGTGTGCCTGTTGTCCTGTAACAGCAGCTGATACATGCAGGGAGCGCGCTATGCTGTGATGGAAGCAAGTGTCAACGCAGAACGCATACAAAGCAGGAATGGTGCTGGGTGAGGTGACTCTTGGTGTGGAGCTTCTTGGGTGGTACTTCTTGGTGTGGAGAATACACTGACAGATTCTGGGCTTCCAGCCTGCAGATCCAAGATACTACAGTCTCCATGCTCTAGGCAAATCAGTTTGTGGTGCTTTCCTTTGGGAGCCACAGAAACTCATGGCACTGCTGTTCCTGGGTGTGTCTGACAGGTAGTGATGCAGCAGAAGAGCTTTGCAATAAGAGAACCAGGTGCAGAGCAAAGGGAGAGATCTTTATCCTGAAGATGCTGAAAGAGGTTTTAACATGCTTTCAATGTGGCTAGCTGTGCAAGGGCCCAAGAAGAGCCTCAGGAAAACTCATAGAAAAAGGGCAGGTACTGAATAGGGCTGGCTTATGTTTCCTTGGCCTCTCTTTTCATGCCTAGGAACCTGTCCTCACCTCCAGGAGAGCAGAGATCGCATGGCATCCTTCCTAGCTGCTTATTGACTTGTTTTCCTTCCCTGTATTCCATAACCTTGTGGAGGACAGAGCACATCTAATTTGACTTTTTATCCCTGGCAGCTAGCTGGGTAGCTGGTAATAGTGAGTGTTAATGTTTGTTTGATAAATAATTAATGAGTAAACAGGCTATGTTAGTGTGCCCATTTCACTGATGAGGCCCAAGAAGGAAAGGTAAGTTGCTGATCAGGGGATTGGTGTTAGCTTCCTGGTACTGCTGTCTGGTCCCTGGCATGGTCTGGACTCATTTTTCCTATTAACTGTTGGCAACTGTGCCTAGCATTATTGTTTCTAAAATCCTAAACTAGCGCTCTTGGCCTTTCTGTTTCCTTCCTTATAGTGCAATGGAGCCCCAAGGTAGCTGGGTTAGGAAGGGAAGGGTGAGGAGCCTCCTGCTACATTTTCCTGGATGGCTAATGCACTAGACAGGCAGCAGAGAAGAAAGAAGCCTTTGGGAGCAGTGTGCTGATAATGTGATGAAGTTGGCACCTTTTTTCACAGAAAGCTCCAGGCTCAGAGAGTGTGGCATGTATCTGAGCACAGCACAATCATTTAAAGGCAGACACTTGAACTCAGATCTGTTAGTTCTCAACAGAGTCCCTGACCTTGACCCCCTGCCTTCCATGATCCAAGGGAAGCCTGAGAAAGCTGTTGTGCAGAGCTGTGTCCTGAGTACTGTGGGACAGGCAGGCCCAGGAGAACTCATGCAGAGAAAGCTAAGGTCAGACACAGGGCTGGGTGGGAGGAGATGATAGGTTCGGCAGCCAAGCAGCAATGGGAAGCAGGCATGGAGGCTTAGTTTGGACACAAGAGAAAGGAAGAGCATGTCCGCTATAGATAGGAGAGCATGTGCTACCTCAGTTTGAACCTATGCACCCAGCACGCACGCATACACATTTGCACACTCTCAGTGCACATATACACAAGCTCATACATATGCATTCATGCACACATATATACACATATGCACGCACGCATAGCTAGACTGTACACATGCACACACATGCATGCATGTACTCACACACACAACTACACATGTGCATATACAAACATACCTGTGTACTGCCTGCACACTTGCAACTCAGTACACACTGCCATGTACATGTATGTGCACACATATGCAAATCTGCACATGTACATCCCTGAAGGACATAGGGGCTGCTGAAGCAGAGCCATCTCCACATTGCAGCATCTCTACCACCTTCTCTGACCCTCTGCCCCAAGTGGCAACCCAGGCCTTGCCCCTTTCTCCTTCAGCCTGACTCTCAGGAAGGACCATGGGCCATATTCATTGTCTTTCTGACAATCAAACTAGTGGCCCTGTTTTACAGAGGCCACACTACTAAGGGTGATGCTGGCTTGGGGGCCTTTGATATTGGGACAAAGATAAGGAAATGGCTTCTGTGGCCACAGTACCACTGCTGTCCTGCTACTGTCTGCAATGCTGAGAAACAGACACCATGCCCCTTCAGGTCCAGGTGAGGAGACAGGCACAGTGACACTTGTCTGGAACCCAGGACCTCTGATTTGTCTTCCTGGCCCTGTGTACAGCAGGGCTCTGTTGAGGGCCCAAAGGTGCAAGGGGCAGCAGCAATGCCCAGCATGTGTGTAGTTATGAATATATATGTGTATGTATAGAGGTGAAATCCAGCCATGTGCATTTATGTTCACATGTACATGTGCTTGTGGGATTCTGATAGCCCAAGAGAAACCTAGAAGATAGAGGTTCAGTCTCATAAGACTCAGCACCCAGGCTTAGAAGAAAGGCCTTTGTTTCTTTCCTGTTAATGTCCTAGCAAAGCTCCTCTGCCAAATCCTGGCCTGGTTTCTGTGCCATGAGAAAGGAATGTGTGGTCTCCCTGCCAGGAGGGCTTAGGGTGTTGGAGGGATGTACTCACATGTTGCCTGCTGATTCCTCTTGGTTACCCCACGATTAGATGGCCAGGTCAGAAAGGGACAGGTAGGCATGAGGACGTCTGCAATGGCTGCTCCCCTCTCACTGGGTCCCTGTTTGCCCAGGAGGATGACCCTCTAGTTTCCGTCAGCCACAATGCAGCAACTTACACATTGTCACATTGTGACAATGTATACATGTGTGTACACATTGTGACATCATTTTTCTCTCTATCCTTTCCTTGTTCCTGCCCTCCCCACAGAACTGGTGCCTGCAATTCCTCCTCTGAGCCAGAGACCCCCAGGGAGGCCCAGCTTCTCTTTCCTCTGTCTCCTGACCTGGTACTGAGGCTCTGAGAGATGTGGCATGGAGAAGGGCAGAGCTCAGGGTGCAGATTCATACAGCCTGATGCTAATGCAGAGTGGAGTGTGGTTGACAGGGAGCCTATAGAGCCCATGGGTGATGGAGGCAGTCAGTCTTTAAGAAACACTGACCTGGTTTAAACCACGGTCTCTTAGGTTGCAGAGGAGGGGAAGACACTATGGGGAGATACTGGGGGGCCCTGATGGGTACAAAGCATGAGTTAGCCTGGTGATCAAGCTGGAGCCCTGCAATGCTCGGGGATATGAATGTTGTACCTGACCCCATGTCAACTCCCCATGACACCATCCAGGTCCTTGTTAGGTGCTGTGCTTGTTTCCCCCCTCCTCAAACAGAACTGGAACACAGGTGCTGAGCACAGGGCAGAGTGAGGATCAACTCATCTCCTGAGTGCAGAGCACCCGGAGGCCTTACTGTGCATGACTCTGTGGCTTGATTGCACCCATGGGCTTTGTTTCTTTGCTGAGTACTGTGCTAGAGTTTTTATCCTTCCTTTTATTTATTTTCCCAGATGCACAGCAAGGTCTTGTGCAGTGGGAAACTCCCTGCCAGATTCCTTTGCTCTGCCTTCATAGTCTTTCGGAAATCTGTCCTTTCCTCTCTGCCGTCTGTCCTGTGTCAGGGGCAACTGATTATAGGGTTACCTGCTTTCCAGAACAAAGCTCCTTGGAAGTCAATCTCCATGCTTTAGCTAGCAATGACCCTCAAGCCACAATGAGACCTGAACCACTGAATTGATCCCACCAGTACCAGTACTCATTGGCTCCCCGTTGCCTTGTTACAGAGCTCTCAGCTTTACCTTGTGCCCAAGCTCTACATTTGAGTGCCATCAACTGCTTTCTTAGCAGCTTTGGTCTTTCTGCCTGGTGTCCTCCATGCGTCTGGGACTTCCCATTTGACCTTGCTGCACAGCGTGTTTTCCCAGGCCTAGTGAGCCCTCTGTACAACTCCCTGGCCCCAGAGCCTTGGTTCCCCGAGCATACATTCCCACCCTGCACAAATATGAACTCCTCAGAACACTGCTGGGCTGCATTATTCCAGATGCTGGGGCAGCAGGTGGCCAGGCAGCTGGAAAATTCCTGCCTTGGGAGGTGTGTGGATCTCCCATGCTGCTCGGGCCCTGGGCTGGGTCTGTGTCCTCAAGAGGCTGTTCATATTCTCAGGTTCCCTAGCTGTGGCAATACACATTGTGTGAATTCATATTTGGATCTGAGGTGTGTTTGGATGTTGTGTTCCCTGCCAGAGACAGAGGGAAGATGTGAGATCTAAGGTGTGAGGAGTCCTGGGTGTCATAGGACGAACGCAGTACATGTTGATCCCAATTGCCCCTTACTAGCAGTGTGGCTTCTAGCAAGCTGCTTAACCTCTCTATTCCAGCTCCCATCTGGAAGAGGGATCAGGGTGCTAATTGCTCCACAGAGCCACTGAGTCATATCACTCATGTGTGGAACATATTCAGAACCAAGTCTACACAACATGAGTACTCCATATATACGTTAATTCTCACCAAACACAGAATAACAAGACTGAGTATAGTCAGGCCTATATTCAAGCCGACCTCTGCTTGCCAAGGAAGTCAGGGACCTGGCCGAGCCTCAGTTTTCTCATCCACCTGTTGGCAATGATTATCTTTCTGTGGAAGTTAGGATTAGGTTTCTCAGGGCAAGACCTCATGGACCAAAGGGAGTGGGTACAGCAGTCTCTGCCAGACAGGGAAACCTGTGGTTTTGCCTCTTCTCTCAGACTCCAATAAACACATCCCTGCATGTTTGAGTAGCCTTAGCTATAAATTCTAGCCCTGGCCACCAGGCTCTGTGGCATCAGAGCTTAGCACTGAGTCTCTGCAATGAGAGAAAGAGAGATAGGCTCACTGACTGAGACTGGAAGACTGCCTGGCAGTGAGTGGATGCCCCTAAAACACCATTTCCCACATCCCCACCTTCCTTTCCAGCCTATAACTTGCTGACCATCTCCTAAAGGAGCTGATTCAATTCTGCAGACTCTGGAGTGGCAGGTGACAGGGCCCACGAGTCCTCAGAGGACACAAAGCTCAGGGGTCCCTGCCCCTGCTCCTAGACCCCTTTTCTGGGTGCCCCTCCTCACTCTCCATTGGAGCTTGTTCTCCTTTGTGTCTGGGGCATCTTGCCCAACACTGGCCTCTCACCCTAGGGTCACTTCTCTGGGGACACCCCTCCACTGTTCACCCATCCGCTCCTGCCCAGTAGGCAGGTCACTGCCTAAGGCTATGGTGCCGGGGGCTTTGAAGATATAGCTACTTCTATGTGGGGCTGCCATGACTCAGAGTGTTCCACAGGTCTGTGGACCCAGGTGCAGGGCCCCACTCTGGGATGTCTGCTCAACAGGCCATGGTAGCCTTCTGCTGCATGTGAGGAGACCAGACTCTGCATGGTGCACATCGGCACCTGACCTGCCTCTGATGAGAGCCTGCATGGTGCACCCTCTGCCCACCTCGCCCATTCCCACAGCCCACTGGCTCTGAGTGGTGCAGGGTGTGTGGATTCCCTGAGGTGAGAGTGCAGGGGGCCAGCCATACCTCTGTCACAATGGTATCCCTGCTGGTATTGTAGACCCAGCCATCCAGGCAGGGTTCGGTGGCCACCTGGGTGGCGCTGGACATGCTGGCATTGGGCGTGTGCGTCAAGCGGAGGCACTTCTCTGGCTTCCCGCTGGGGGCCAGGAGCGGTACCCAGGGCCCCATAGAGGCATTGGGGGCTGGGCGACAGTGATGGGCAGGGGTGGTGGCTGTGAAGATCTGCAGCAGGTTGTGATTGGCCATGCCAAAGATCGGGAGGCTGAGCAGTGCCACGTGCAGGTACTGGAAGGGGCCCATGCTGCCCACGCGCTCCAGGAGGTCCGAGAACGTCATGGCGCCAGGCAGAAGGAGCTGGAGTTGCAGGGGAGATCTGGTGAAGGAGAGAGGGGTGTGTGTGTGTGTGTGTGTGTGTGTGTGTGTGTGTGTGTGCGCACGTGTGTGTATACGTGCATATGCTTGTATATGAAGACATGCAATCACGATGGTGTCCATAGTTCACAGGTGGATAGACAGGCTGTACCCAGCTGTACAGGGGTGTATGAGAGCAAGTGTCTGCAGGTGTGTAGCTATAAGGGGACATCTCTGAGTATCCATGTGCATATATACATATATGTATGTGTGCATGTACATATGCTCATCTGCCCTGTGCATAGGATGGTAGGGCCCAGCAGCTGCCCAGGGGGTCAGAGACATTTCTGATGTTAGATGCCCTGGGGACCCTGAAACTGAGAGGCTCTGGCTTCAGCTGTTCCCTTGGCCTGGGTCCCTGCATCAAGGCATAGAAGAGCCCAAGCTGGTCTTGGGGGGATTGGAGGCTGGGCTGGCCATAGTGAGGAATAGGGCCTGGCTTAGTGTTCCCTGGGTGCGGGCTTGAGGGCCCTTGTCCCTTCTCACCTGGTAGCTGGTCTTCTCCAGTGGGATGGTGGAGCCGTCACTGGAGACTGAATCTATCCTAGGTAGGGTCCAGCAGCTGCCGGGTTGGACAGCTTAGCTCCAACAAGCTGTGTTTGGGCCTCCCGGGGGCGGGGGCTTATATAAGGCATAAGCTGCTTCTCAGGCTAATGTTTGACTTTCTTTGCAGGATTAACATCTCAGCAGGAAGAGCACTGTGGACCCAACAAGCCCAGCTCTGCAAGAAACGGCTGCCTCAGCACAGGCTGGGGGTGGGGAGAGGCTGAAGCGGGGGGCTGCTGGTTGGACAGATGCCAGTGGCTAGGAGGCCTCTCCCTGGATATACTTGGAGCCCTCGGGGATCTGGGGTCTACGTGAGCAAACATCTTGCCATCTTCTGAACTGGGACAGGCAGGAGAGGAGCTGCTGACCATAAGGGGCTACGATGTGCCTCCGATATGCCTCCTTCCTGACTGGCACCTCAAGGTGGGTGCCTGGGGCTTGTGGCCCAGACAGAGGGCATCTACTGCTGTCCTTAACCCTCTTATAACATTGTGGCTAGTCTTTCCTAGTCTTGGGAACCCATCCCAACCCTTGTGGCTTTGATTTTTCTTTGGATATAATTTAAATTATATAACATAGATTTCTTTAGCAAAGTGCAGGAAGCACTGATGGGCAAAACCAAACCAAATCAAACCAAATATCAGTCTGACCCCCATAGGATATATTCTGTAGAGACCCTCCTTGGCAAGGTCAGCTGCTGGTCCTTGCCATAGCTGGCCACTCCGACCTACCTATTTCTCACCCCCTTAGGGCTCATGTGTATGTGTGGGTGTCCCCACTGTTCTCCAATGTGCCCTTCTCTATAGTGCCCCCCAGTGTTCCCCAAGGTTCCCCTGCAGGCCCCTCCCTCCTCCCTGCTTACCAGTGACTGGGATCACTGATGTCCTTCAGTGGTCTGAGGCAGTGTGAGATCCAGTCATTAAAGGGCGATTACCCTCCAAGGTAGGCTTTCCACTGTGAGGGGTGTTATTGGCCAGCTGCCGCCTGAAAGCTCTGCTTTGAGTCTTCACCCTCTTAGAGATTTCCTGGTTTCCAGTTTGCCTGCACAGTCTATCTGTCTGTCTGTCCCAGAGGAATGCTGCTCAAAGGCACTTGGCCACTTCCCTGGCTGCTGGGGTCGAGCCAGAGTACACAGACCCTATTGCCTTACGGTACGGCTGCATCCTGTGTTCCCAGCCCCCAGCGGAGGCCACTGGATTCCTGATACCTGGATCAAAGCCATTGTGATGCCCTCATGTGACCTGGGGCCTTTCATTTCTCTTCATTATTTAAGTAGCTTTGAAAAAAAAATTCCCAGGAAATTTTTTTTTTATCCAAATAGGGTAATGGATTGAGAGGATCACTATATAAAGCAGACACAATGCAGAGGGTTCTGGCTCACAAGAGAGAAGTGGCCATAGGGCTTGCTGTCCGTGCCTCAGCCCATCTTCCACCTTGCATTTCCAGCTGCAGGAAGCCACACAGGGACCTCACCCCCATATTAGGAATCTGTCACTTACTATGAAATGTAATCTTCAACCCTGTGTATACAAACTGACGATCTGAAAAAAGAAATTATGCATATAGGTAGTCTTACTTGCTAAACGCATTTTTAGTGTGGTATATGGAAATAGATTTTTTTTTTCTCTCTCTTTTCTTCCCCTCTTTGTTTCTTCTTTCAATCTTTGTTGAAACTCTTCCAGAGTCCTGGCTTCAGTTTCTCCAGTACTCTACTAGATTCTGGCTTTGATCCAGGAAAAAAGTTCAAAAAATCATAAAGCCCAGAATTCTCATCTTATGGATGAGAAAATGAGGTCCAAAGAGAAGGAACATGTGTCTGATTCCCAGCCTCCCTAGAACCTCAGGGAGGGGAGGAGTTGAGGCAGAAGGATCTTATTCCTGGGATCAGTGGATAAGCAGGCACCCTCACTGAACATTCATAGGGCATCTAGCCTCCTACCACTCCTCCATCGATTCACCCACTCATCCATTTCTCCATCTATTCATCATCTGTCCATCCAACCATCCACCATCAATTTATTCACCCATCATCCCTCTGTCCATCATCCATCCACTTGTCTATCCTCCCACCCATTTATGCATCCATCATTTGTCTGTCCATCCAAACAGTGTATGCAGCTGGTCTGTATGCCTGAGGCCTCACGGAGCCATGATTCCTGCCCTGTCCTCTGGTCTGCATGCCAGCACACAGCAACTCAGACACAACTGTAGCACCAAGGAGACTGACTTCAGTGCTACATGAGATGCAGGTATGAAGACTAGGATGGGAATGAGTTATCTGTATAAGGTGGCACTGATATCTTCTTGGCTTTTTTTCTTTTTGGTAGTGGGGAATAAACCCTGGTGTTTGTACCTGCTAGGTGAGTGTTCTACTACTGAGCTACAACCTAGGTCCTTCAAAATTTCATTTTGAGAGAGTCTCTGTATGTTGCCCAGGCTTGCCTTGAACTCAGGATCTTCCTCACTCAGCCACCCAATAGGTGGGAGTACAGTCATGCACTCCCTGACTGACATTGTCAAGTTCTCATGATTAGAGGTGGGTGGGAAAGGGACAGTAGGCAGAGCTGGAAAGGTGTGTGAGTTTGTGGTGGCCCAGACAGGAGGAGGAGGAAGAGAAAGAATAGGAGGAAGAAGTGTAAGGGTGATAGAAGGGTGTTTTGGCTTCAGTATGTTGTACTTCTCAAGGCCTCTGGAATCCCTAGAATAACCTCAGCCAGTATGCTGAAGCCCATCACATTGCTAGGCACCTGGTTCTCTACTGTTACCTCATGTGGCAAGTGCCACAGGGACAGGATGGACATCCTCTGATCCAAGCAGGGTGACTTGGGTCCCATGAGTCCCAGGTAGGGCTTGGAATGGTGTTGCCCCCTCCTTTTGAGTGCTGTTCAAGGCGTCTCTTTTCTCTCTGGAAGTCCAAGACCCAAGCATCTCTGCAGGACTCCAAGGCTCCCACCTTGGAGGGGCATAGGGTGATGTACATACACCCTAGTTCCTGTCCCAAGCACATCTTTCTGCTCTTTAGATGTCTCAAAACTAAGTGAGACCTGATGACTTGTGTAAGTGGGTAGCCAGGTACCCCATAGGCTGCTGATTACTGCAGAGCCATCTTGGCCTGAGGGGAGCAGCAGTGCCCAGCACTGACTGTCGTTGCCATGGGGACATTCCAGCTCAGATGCTAGATCCTCAGAGACTTTAAAAATAGATGGAAATCTGGACTTTTGTGTGAACATTTTCCAATTGTGTAGGCGACCCTCCTCCCACCTTCTGGAATCCCTTTGTCTCTCTGCTTCTCCAGTGCAGAGGGAGAAGGGTGCTGTGTCCATGCCCTTTCCTGCCAGCCTCCAGAGCTTTCCCATCCTCCAGGCACTCAGTCCAGCCCTCTGCAGAAATGGCTGCTGGAGACGGGTGTATGGTGAGATGCGGTGTCATTCTGCGTGTTTACAGACCCACGGGGGACAGCAGGGGAACAGGAACCAGAGAGCCCATGGTGGTGTCTGCATCCTGGGGCACCTTTGTACATGTCCCCTCTCTTGAGTCTTGGGTCAGAGCCGTGTGGCTTCCTCTTGAGACATGCACAGCGAGGGATGAATTTGGTTCCATGACATGCTCTTCCTGTGTGGTTTCCAAGGCCAGTTCCACCTCAGCTCTGCTCTCAATGTCACCCACTCGAGGAAGCCTTCCAAGATCATGCTAGCCCTTGGGAGAAGTGCCCCTGGCTCCAGGAAGCCTGCTCAAAGGTGCAATGTGTTTGAGGCTGACTCTTGTTGGCTGGGAGATGAGAAGGGCAAGGCCTGCTCCGGTGTCTGTGTGGAGTTCAGTGCTTTCATATCTAGCAGATTCTTCCTAGTGACAATCCTAAAACTTGGGGATGGTCAGTGTAACGGGAGTGCAGAAGACCCTGGCATCTCCTGCACGGGCATCTGGAACCTCAGCGGGGAGAGCTCAGCTGGGTGCTACTCCCTGCTATGCTCTCGGGCCCTGCGTGGGCCACTGTCTCTCAGGAAACAGCCTCATCAGAGGGCCTTGCATGCAGTCTCAGTTTTCTCTCCTGGAAAATGGACACTACAACAGTTGCAATCTTATGGGGTTGTATGGAGGGTGGACATATAGGACTGTGGGATGCTGAGCCCAACCCATCCTAGGATGGTGTCTTGGCTGGAGCCTGAGCCCATGTGACTATGTCTGTCTCAGCCAGGGTCTTTCCTGTCTTGTCCCCTGGCCAGCCTTGTCCCTGATTTGGCCTTGGTCTCCCTTTGGGTCCAGAAGAGTGAGAGGCTGGGGACAGCTTACGTTCAGAGTGGTTGGCATGTGGAGGAGAGTGTTCAGGGAAGCTGTGCAGAGGTGGCCTGTGGGCTCATTTCCTTCCTGGAATAGAGAGGGACCCTAGAGAACACGTGGCAGCAGCAGGTTTCCTGTGATGGAGACGCAGGTGGGGCTTGCACGTAGGGGCCAGGTGTGGGGAACGATTAATGATAAAGGCGCTGCTAAGCAGACCCAGCTGTGTGGCCCAGCATGCCTAGGCTGAGTGGGTCAGGTGATCCATAGTGGATACCCTTGTGTTTGTAGAAGCCTGGATGAGAGGGGGTGGGTACCAGTGTTCCACGTAGGACTCTGAAGCCATCCTAGTCTTATCAGTGCCAGGGATGACAGGCAGATATAAACACCATCAGGCACAGTGAACCCAGGATTAATCAGGCTCAGGGATGGAGGTGGCTCAGCAGGAGGAACCACCAGGGCTTTTAGCTACTGGGGCCTGAGTCCTAAGCCTGCTATTTGGCAGCAAGTCACACAACTCATCCTGACCTTTGAGTTCTTTCCTCAGTGCTGGGGTTGGAACTCAGCCTTACTCATGTTCAGCAAAGGGTCAACCTGAGATCTGCCTAGGTCACACCAATCTCTGAACCTTGCTGTACTCCCCTGCAGAAGAAGGATGATGCCACTTATTCTGCATGCCACAAGAATTGGTGCAGCTGTTCATGCTCTCAGTCCCAGTGTGAGCTCCTCGGGGCAGGTCCAAGGCCTCTTTTCTGGATCCAGTGCCTGGTGCTGCGTGGGCTCAGAGCAAATGCTGTCAGATGAACGAACAGGATGAATGTGACAGGGATAAATGTTAGCTCCTGGACTCGGATCCTGGGCCCAGCTGTTGGAAGGCAGTGAGTGATGTAAGCTATAGCTTTGGGAGGGGAGCTGGGTTGGGAAGGTGGTGAGCTTGAGGTGCCCAGGCCAGGGGAGCTCCAAGCCAACAGTCCTGGAGAAATCAGGGCACTGAGCCTAGCAGCATCCCCAGAGCTACAGTGGCTTTCGGGGCTCACTGGCTATGGAACCTGTTTCCTCATCTGTAAATATGTAAGCCATAGGTCAGAGGTCATGGAGCCGCTGGAGATGGTCCTTAGTGGTCTTTCCTCCCTGTTCTTTCTGTCCCTCATGGGCTGTTTCATCCTGGGGACAGCTGGCAGCAAGGCAGCGGGTGGCTTGTGGCATCTGTGCCAGTTCTGGGGGCTGGCCCACGACTGCAGGATGGTTCCCAACCCTGCTCTGCTTCAAAACCTCCGACTAGCAGATCAGCCCCATCCCTGTCCTGCTGTCTCCTGTTGCCGTCCCTGCCCTTTGCACAGAGCCCTTTGGTGGCTGTGTGGTGCCATGCTGCATTTTGTGAGATCTGAGATATTTTGGTGAAATCTTGAGCCTCCATTGACACAGAGAAGAAAACCAACTTGTGATATCTGTGGATAGGAGGATATGCAACCTGCAGTGCCATGCCTGAGTGACACAAGCAGATGGAGTGCCTCTGAACAGCGGGTGTCCAGAAGGGGACTCCAGCTGCAGGGTCATAACAGAGTCACGTGGGCTGGGGACATGCTGCCGCAGTACAGAGTCTCTGCTTGAGGGGACAGCGAAGTCTAGAAGTGGGTGGTTATGATCACAGCACTGTGGATGTATTCCATGCTACCATGTTGTATACTTAGATTTGGTTAAATGGCATATTGTGTGCCAAGTATATTTTACTACAGTAAAAAGTACCAAGAAAAATACTAGTCCTACCATTTAAAGGCCAAATGACCTTGTTCACGTCACTTACTCTCTGGGTTTCGGTTTCTTCCTCTGTGAGGCAGGGGCACTAATGCCCATTTCACTGCTACCCCCATCCACACTGCCATCCTCCTTGGCCTCTTTGGCCATGATGGCCTGCTCCATGTTCTCCTGCTGCTCTGTGCCTCCTCAACGTTGTCCTCCACTGAGTGATCAGGATCAAGTCGCTCTCTCATGGACACTGTCCCCAAATTGTCCATTGATTGGCAGGTCTGGCCCTGCTCCTTCTCTCCCATGACTTTGGCCACCCCTAACGCTACCTTGCTGTCATTCCCCATTCATTCTGCCTTCAGCCTTGGCTGGCATATCACTGTCCTTCAAAGGGTTTTCTGTTCTCTCCTGCTTTTGGCATCTGAGTTCAAATGTCACCTGCTTTTCCCAAGATACTACTACTTCCACCCAGCAGTTGCCACCCGGCCTCCCAAGCTTATCACTGCTATCCTGTTTGATTTCCTTCACAGAACCTGGGCTTCTCAGAAAGATCTTAATCTTTATGAAACCGGATCATTCATCTGGCTTGATTTGTAGGATGCAGGGCAGAACACATTTTTTCCTCCTACCACCATCTTTGTACTTTCTCTGCTGCTTCTTTCTCCTTCTTCTTGAAAATGTTTCAGCTTGTATAGCTCTGTCAATCTCTTCCAGGTATTACAGCCATTTCAGAGATGAAGACATCCACTGAAGAATTCAAACGTCACATTGCATGACACCTGACAATTGCTTTCAAGTATGTCAGTGAAATCCTGTAGAGCTAAGAGCTGATGGGCCAAGGATATAGCTCAGTGGTTCAGGCACCTGTCTTGCAAGTGCAAGGGCCTGGGTTTGATCCCCAGTAACCACATACAATACTGGGTGTGGAGACTCACCCCAGCAGCAACCAGTACCACATACCACAGTGCTGGGCGTGGTGGCTCACGTCTGTCATCCCAGCATTTGGGAGGCAGAGGCAGGAGGATTGTTGTGATGTGATGTGAGTTTGAGGCTGAACCACAAAGAAAGACCCTGTCTCAAAAAATCTAAAAAAAAAAAAGAGCTGGGCCGGGGAGTTAGCTCAGTGGTTCCGGCGCCTGTCTCGCAAGCGCAAGGACCCGGGTTCGATTCCCCGGTAACCACATAACAATACTGGGTGTGGAGACCCACACCCAGCAGCAACCAGTACCACATACCACAGTGCCGGGCGTGGTGGCTCACGCCTGTAATCCCAGCACTCGGGAGGCAGAGGCAGGAG